>JAREIS010000601.1:0-205361 GCA_030060385.1 Muscicapa striata striata
ATGCAGGTGGCAGATGCAGGGGTGCAGATGCAGGAGACGCAGGGTGGCAAGATCAGGGGTGACAAATGCAGGGTGGCAGAGGTGGTGGCAGATCAGGGACGCCTCCTGTGCTGGGCCCTGGTGCCTCAGGGAAGCCCCAGAGGACAATGCTTTGGGATGTTACCTACAGGGGAATAGCAGATCAAGGCAGCAGCAACTCTTCTGCTCCTTGCTGCCTCCGGGCACTGTGCATGCAGAGAGTCCATGTATCCTGATTTAGCACTCTGATTTAGCACCCTGACTCAGTCTGAGCTGGGCTGGGACCTGCACTGCAGGGCACCAGGCTGCCCTAGGGACAGGGATGTTCCCATGGAACAGGGCTGGCTCCAGGCACCAGGATGGTCCCACCCCAAGCCCCCCACTGGTGATGCAGGTAGGGGCAGACAGATGATGAGGCCAGACATTGTGAAATCTCCTCGGATTTTGAAATCCAAAACAAAAGGTCAGGTGAAAATTTGGCTAGAGGACTAAAGACAACCTCCTCAGGTCCTCAAGCCTCACTTTAAAATCTCTCATAACCATCACTTAAACAGTGCAAACCTCCAGTTTATTCCAAAAGCAGCACACCAAAGAAGAATTGGCATGAAAATAGCAACAGGATGAAACTAAAAATATGGGCAAGCAAGACTGGAGGACATGAAACCCATGGGGCAGGAGGAGAATGTGGCAAGAGATGGAGGAGGCTGGGAAATCCTCCTTGCCTTGGCAAAGGCAGAGACCCTGCAGCAGGCTGCAAAGGACGCCCCACAGAGATGTCCCTCCACTGGCCCAGGAGCCTGCAGAGGGACCGCCTGGTGACATTCCATGCCCACAGGCAAAGGACATTTCTGCAACCAAAGCCCCACCCACCCAGCAGCAGCTGGAGCCTGGGCCCTGAGCCTGTGCTGACCACACACCACCTGCCCCACAGGCATCACAGACACCAACAGCACGAGAATTTTGGGAAGAGACAACCCTAGCAAAAGGTAGGACTGGAGGGTCATCAAGCCCAGAAAGGACAGCCCAGAATCCCAAAAGGATGTTCCCAAACAGTGATTCCCAGAGCTGCTCCCTCCCTGGGAAACATGCAAAACAACTAAAATGGAAAGATCCCATCCTTCTGCCCTGTTCCCAAAGGCACCTGCTCAGGAACAACAGAGCAGCAAAAGGAAGTATTTGAAAACACAAGCTAAAAAGTGCTGAGGCTGATAACAACACAGGATGCCACGTGGCCTGAGCACCAACAAACGCTGTGTTACTGCTGCTCCACCTCATCACCCTCTGAGGCAAGCACGGTGACTAACAGCATCTGCACACTCAGCCAGGGATTGTTTTGTGCAAACAACAAGAGCCAGTTGTGAGAACAGCGTTGGTAACACCCTGAAACCCCTGAGCAGGGGCTGAGCTCCAGCCCCAACACCCTTCTCCAGCCCCTCGTGGTGGGCAGGCCCCAGACCCCAGGTGGGACTCTTGATGCTCACAAGCAATGGACTGGAGAAAGAACCATCAGCCTTGGGATGTTAAAGAAGTGGATTCACCTGCATGTGGACTCACCTTTACAACAAACACGTAGGGAGGACATCCACTTAGTGAAGCCACTCTTACCCCAGGTCCTGAGAGCTGAGGCAGCCCAGCGTGAGGTGCTGAGCAGACCCTGCTCCAGGCTGGCCAGGGTGGCATGTCTCCTGCCCTGCTCCACTGGGCACCAGGGTCCCAGCCCTGGCCTGCTGGAGCAGCCTCCCTCCCCAGCCCACGCCAGCCATCTCCACCAGTGCTCACCTTTACAGATCCCAGTGGCCCCAAGAGCCTGCCTGTGTCTAACCCAGGCATTTGGGTTCCTCCTCGAGGCCTCTGTGCTGAGGCCACCCCCAACCACAGGCGGCAGAGAAACCCAAACCAAAGCCACAAGCCACAGCCGGAAGGTGGACGAAGGTGCAGGTCCTGCACCTCTGCTCCCACAGCCCGAGGCTGCCCTGCTGCAGCACAGACACCTCAGCTCGCTCAGGTGGCAATGGGAGCCATGTCTCACTGCAGGGCCCCAGCAGGGACCAGCCCTATCAGCCTGCCCAGCTCACACCCGGCCCCAGCCACCCTCACCTCATGTGTCCCCAACAGCACCGCCCCTGGGGCCCCGGCTGCCTGACCGGCCCAAGGGGTCCCAGGGTCCCAGGGTCCCAGTCCCAGCAGGGTCCCGGGGTCCCAGTCCCAGCAGGGTCCCGGGGTCCCAGTCCCGGCTGCCTGAGTCACAGTGGGGCCTCTGCCTGACGCGACCACAGAGAGCAACAAGGGGGAGCTCAGATCCCCAAAACCAACTTCTCCTGTGGTCGGGGCAGAAGGGGATGGCTTTGAGTCCCTCACGCCCACCTTGCATTTGGCAGGGAGAACCACCCTTGATGATTTATCCAGGACCCAATAGAAATACTGAGTGCTCACAGGAGAGGATGGATCCCCAGGAATCTCCCCAAACCTGCCTCGTCTCTGTATTCACAACAAGGCCCCAGTTCTTACTCACTACGCATCTCATGTTGACCACTGACCCTCACAGTTTCTTCCTGAGGTCATCTGGACTAACCCAAATATCATAAAGTAGCCTCAAGGTATTATTTAATCACTAACACCTTTCACTAATCCTGCTCAGGAGCTGTTCTCAATGTCATGGAAAGTAGATCCCATCCAAACTGCGTCACTCAGCACCCACCTCCCTCCTTTAATTCTCCACTAGATTTGGATAAAGTCAGGCACTCTGCTGCTCTCTCAGGGATTGGTATCAGCCTAACTGTATCCTAAATACCTGAGTCATCCATGGATCCTGCTGAAGGCTGGCATAGCATCCAGCCCACTCCAGCCTCACTCATCCCCTCACAGGCAGCCTGTGCAGGGAGCTCTGCAGCAGCTCGGGGTGCCAGCTGCCCCAAAGTGGGAACCTGAACACACCTGGCTTTGGCAGCTGCCACTCACAACTGAACACCACTCCAGAGGGAGGATTCCACCTCTCCAAGCAGGGATGCAGATGCTCACGCTGCCCAGCTCCCCACACCCCATGTTTCAGACAGTAAACAGCTAAAAACATCCCTGTTCCCAATAAACCTCTCAATTCCTGACAGGCACTGACCAGCTGGATGCCAATGGCCACTCGTGTCCCACCTCTTTTGCTCACTTCCACTCCTGGTCTGTGTTCTGTACCACCAACTCTTGCCCTGTTTAGGATCAGTTCTGTGCCAGTCCTGCTGTTCAGATGCACCACCCGCCCCATGAGCCAGGCTGGCTGCTGGCACAGCCTCCCTCATTAACGGGGCTTTATGTGATTTGGGCACAAACATGACATTCTCTGGAATTACTGCATTTGCTATTTGTGTATGTGTTATCTCTCCCAAGTCCTGCAGCTCGTCATTTTATTGGTTTTTTGGCTTCAGTGACACCAGCCTCCAAAACCAAATGGCAGTGGATGAATATTACCCAAACACCTTGCCCAGGAACAGCACTGCTGCTCTGGATTTTCAGGCTGGGGATGCTCAGGGCTGGCACCAGGCCAGTGCCACTGGTAATACCAGGACAGCAGTCCTGGTAACTCCAGCATTCACTGCTCACCTCAAAATCACAGCACAGGTGGGGCCCTGTGCAGTGCTGGAGTGAGCCCTGGCCAGGGCTGGGGCTTCACACCTCCACTGGGCTCTTTAGATGCAGCTGGCTTTGTGCTGTGCTGGGAATGAGCAGCACTGAGACATCAAGGCCAGGGGAAGGGCTGCAGGGAGCAAGTGCAGCCTCTACTGGCTGGGTAGGGCTACCAGGGAACACAGCATGCACCCCAGGACCATGGTGTGCACCCCAGGACCACAATGTGCACCCCACGACCACAGTGTGCACCCCAGGACCATGGTGTGCACCCCAGGACCATGGTGTGCACCCCAGGACCACGGCATGCACCCCAGGACCACAGCATGCACCCCAGGACCACGGCATCCCTCCCTGGGAGAACTCTGCTTTGAGAGGAGGTGGCTGCACAGCTCTGGCACGCTGTGCTGCTGGAAGGTTGGCAAACAGGAGTCCTGCCCTGGCAGGACACACAGGGAGTGGGCAGCTGGCTGGGGAGAGCTTGGGAGAAGGGACAGATCCAGCAGAGCCCAGACCAAGGCTCAAGGGGAGCTCTGCCTGCCTGCCTGCCTGCAGGTCACACAGCTCTCACAGCCAGCACAGCCCCAGTCTGCAGCCCTGGAACTACAGGGGAAGGAGGTACAGAACAGGTATGGGGTGTGTGACAGGCACAGGGAGAACAGCACAGAGCAAGGAAACCCCAGCAGCTCAAGGCATCACTCAAGGTTGCAGAAAATGAGTGGCAAAAGGACTTTAAAATCCTGAGTGCCCAGCTGCCAGAATAGCAGGTGACCGATCAGAAGTGGAATCATCAGAAACAAACAATTCTGATTTTACATCTGCAAAAGTAAGCTGCAAGTTCTCACCACTCAGATGAAATCCTGGGGTTATTCTCAACAACTCCATGAAAACATTTCCCAGAGAAGCTGTGGCTACCCCACTTCTGGGAGTGTTCAAGGCCTGCTTGGACAGGGCTTGGAGCAACTGGGGACAGTGGAAGAGGGGTGGAACTGGATGGGCTTTAAGGTCCCTCCAAATCCAAACCATTCCACAATTCCATGATTCTGTGAACATCAGTTTGCTGCTCAGAGCAAAGCCACAGAGCAAAGAGGGTGCCAGCCATTACTAGACAAAGAATGGAGGACAAGAGAGGGAATATCCCAACACTCTCATCCTGACCCACAGTCCTCACAGCCCTCAGGTACCAAGAGGGGCAGGAGATGACGGACAGGATAGAGCAGCTACTGCACAGGGAGCCTGGAAAGGAAGGTGGCAGAGGGGGAATGAAGTTTTCCATGCTGGAAAAGAAAGGAGGAGGTCACTAGAGAACAATTTGTTCACTGTTTCTTCTGAAGCAGGAACTTGGGGACATCACATCCAATTAGGCAGGTCCAAAAGAGGAGATTTTCTCCCATAAAGCATCACTGTGAATGTCTCATCAGGGCTGCAGCAGTGCTCATGAACACGCTCAGAGGAGGATCAGCCCAGTCCAACCCAGGACAAAGGCTCCACACCAGGCCACAGAAACAGCAGCTGCAGCTCTGGGCTGGGGAACGGCTCTGGGGAGCAGCAGAGGCACAGCAGGGCTGGGCAGGGCTGGGCAGGGCTGGGCAGGGAGCCCTGGAGCCCCTGCCCAGCACAAGGAGGGCACTGGCCCCTCTGCCCTGGGCACACGCCGTGCCTGAGGCTGTCACACTGTCCCCATGGCCCCAGGGCCAAACCCACATTCCCACATTCCCACATTCCCACTGACATTTTCCATGCTCGCTCACTGCAGCAGAAGGGTATTTATAGAAGTTTCAGCAAAAGCAATTCAGACACTTTCCAAAAGCAGGCTGGGGAAAAACAAGGCAGCTTGGCCAAAGCTGTACATTTTTCCAGCTTTGAGTGAGGGACTGAAGAGCTGATCAACCTCCCAGCTCCAGGCTGGAGCCCAGCACTCTGGACCTTGATCTGCCAAGCCACAGTGGGTGCTGCTTGGGGCCCAGCAAGTGTTTCCTGCATCTCCAGTCCCAGCACTCCTCCGATGAAATCTTGGGGTTATTCCCAACAACTCTATGAAAGCATTTCCCAGAGAAGCTGTGGCTACCCCACTCCTGGAAGTGTTCAAGGCCAGGTTGGATGATCAGGAGCAGCCTGGTCTAGTGGAAGGTGTCCCTGCTCATGGCAGGGGGTGGGACTGGATGAGCTTTAAGGTTCCAGGTTCCATGATGAGGGTGACTGTGGGATTTGCCTCCAAGGCATTACCTGAGACAGGGAAGCAGGAGAAATGCCAAGGCTGCTCAGCCAGACAAGAGAACTGGGACCTGGGAGAGGCAGGCTGCACACCCCAGCTCCCCATCCTCCTGAGCATGGATCTGCTCTGCACACCCCAGCTCCCCATCCTCCTGAGCATGGATCTGCTCTGCACACTCCAGCTCCTGAGCATGGATCTGCTCTGCACACCCCAGCTCCTGAGCATGGATCTGATCTGCACACCCCAATTCCTGAGCATGGATCTGCTCTGCACACCCCAATTCCTGAGCATGGATCTGATCTGCAGCTCCCTTGGGCAGCTCTGCAGCCCCACCAGCCCCACGGCACCACCACCCTGAGCAGGAGGGTGCCAGAATTAAAGTGGGTCCCATCACAACTCTTCCTCCTCCTCCTCTCAAGCTGAACCCCAGCCATCTGTGGTTTGCAGCTCCAGATCTGATCCAGCACCCTCGGCTCTCCCACAGCATGGAGAGAAATCAGCACTTCTAGTGGCCAAGTCACCCAACCTACTTATCACTCCCACTGCAGCCTGAGACCGGTGACGATGACGAGGAGCCTGGGGGAGCACACCCAGGTGATGTCACCTCCACCCTGACACCATACCAGCCAACCCCCCCCGCTCTGGATCCACTGTTTCCATAGAGGACAACCCACTCAGCTGACACAGAACGAGCAATGCCATGGCCTGATGCACCTGAGGAGGCTCTGCCAGGATCCCTGGAGCAAGGCAGGGCTGCAGACACCCTTCTAAGGCAGGAACCCAGACTGCTGTGTAAGGGCAGCTGTGTGTCTCCTCTCACACAGACACAGTTGTGGGAGCAAACAAGGGCAGGCAGCTCCGAAGGACCAGAGAGCTGCCACCTCAGCCTCACATCTTAATCACAAGATCATTCTATTTCCATGGAAACGGCAGAATTAGAGACTTCAACGGAACGACAATTACCAACATTGGAATCTAAGTATGAAACCTGTCACACTGCCGTCCCCAGCGCCAGGAGAGGAGGCAGCACTTGCCCACAGCACTGCCCTGCAGCTGGCCCCAGCAGCACGGCCAGGCACACTCAGGTGCTGGCTCCTGCCTCCCCCAGCAGCAGCTGGGTCTGCAGAGAGCCTCCTGTGTCAGCACCCAGGGGATGGCAGCTCCCCACTCACGGGGGCTCGGTCCAGAGCCAGCCTGCCTGTCTGTCTGTCTGTCAGCAGCTGATCCTGGAGCACACAGCAATCCTGCTGACCAAGGCTGCCCCAGGGCCCCAGCACAGCACAAGGCTTTATGTGCTCTGAGTCACTCAGGGAACTGGGGATGGCTCAGGCACTGTGGGGAGCGTGGCCCAGCCTCCCAGGCTGGGAAAGCCTTTCCCTGACACAGCCATGAGCCACAGTGGCTCTGGTCAGCCCAGGACAGTGAGAGCCCAGTGCTAATTCCCATCACTGGCACAGGCACCCATCACTCCACTGTGCAGCCACCGTCCTGTCCTGAAAGCAAAGCTGGGCAGCGTCTGGCAGCACCACGGAACTCCCCAGACCCATCCTGGCTCTGCAGAACACCACAAGGTAAACTGTGAGCCTGGGAGCAGCAAAGCTGCTGAGGTAGATGAGGGGAGCTCCCTGTGCCCAGGAAGCCCGTCAGCTAACACAGACACATCTCCCAGAAGAGGAGAGAAGAGCTGCCTCTCTGCCTTGTGTCCAGACACGTCCACTTGGAGAGGTCACTGCCCAAAATCCCCTCCAGGTGCTCCATGCCGTGGCCCTGCTGTGGCCAGCAGCACCATTAGCTGAAGGGCCCAGGCCTCACCTGGCTGTTACACACAATCCAAGGACTGGAATTGCTCAGCCCAGCTCTGATCATCACCACCACACACACCAACAGTCAGACAGTGGGCAAAGTGCTGATGGAGAGGAGTTTTCCATGGCACGTGCATTCCACTGCCCTGCCTGGAAGACAATGGACACTGGGCCATGAGCCACACTCCTGCTGTCATTACAGACACACTCCTTCCTGCAGGTCTGCATACTCATGTCCAACCTCAAGGAAAGCAACTTCCCACCCACAGAAACCCCACCCCGGCTCCGAGAGCCCAGACCTGGGCAGCTGGGAGGGATGGCACCGACACTGGGGTCTGGGACATGCAAGTGCCTGCTCCAGCAAGAGCTCACGTGGAGCCATCCCCACCCCAGACTGGAAAGGCTGCAGGGCTCAAACTACTGCTACAGCTGATCTCCCATGAAAGCAGGGTGTGCTGCAGGCCAGACTCTCCCCCAGCCTCTGCAGAGAACTGCCTGGGGCACAGCTGCACACAGCTGCACACAGCTGCCTGTACAGACAGGCACCAGCAGGGAAGAGCCAATGTGACCTCTGATCCACCCTGAGCCCGTGAGCACCCTGAACCCTGCAGTCACCCACTCGAGCTCCGTGTCACAGCCCTGCTGCTGTCCCATGTCACACAGGGCATGGGAGCTGCTGAGGAGGGGACACTGCAGGACACCCAGCAAGACCTCACTGACCCAGGCCTGTGCTGGGACCCCACAGGACAACCATGGGACAGTCTGTCCTTGTCCTTCTTGTGCAGGGCTGGGGCTGCCATGCAGTGACTCAGGAGCAGGGCCAGCAGCACAGGAGCCTGGGCTGAGTCACAGCGTGGCCATGGCTCACCCTGGGCACGGCTGTGGCCAGCACAGGCACCAACAGCAGCTGCAGCTGCAGCTCTGCTCACACTGCTGCTGCTGCCAGCACAGGCACCAAGCAGCTGCAGCTGCAGCTCTGCTCACACTGCTGCTGCTGCCAGCACAGGCACCAGCAGCTGCAGCTGCAGCTCTGCTCACACTGCTGCTGCTGCCAGCACAGGCACCCACCCTCACCCTCAACATCCCCTGCCCTGCCCTGGGGCAGCCCAAAGGCCAGGCTGTGCCAAGCACAGCTTGCCATGGAATCACCCCATCATTAAGGCTGGAAAACCCTTCAGAGACCATCAAGACCAAGTGCTCCTCCAGCCCTGCCAAGGCCACCACCATGTCCCCAAGTGCCACATGCACATGGCCAGGGCACAGGAACGCGTCATTCAGTCAGGGGGACTGAAGGGACCAGACCTGCCCTATCCCTCTGAACACTGACCCTCCTCAGCTGGAGAAAGCTGCTCAGCACCTACTTCAGCAATAAAGTAACCCAAATTCTCACTGACTGCACTTATTTTACTGTGCCACCTAAATGTGGCAGCGCTGCCGCGCTCTGGGACCAGCAGAACTAGCTCAAGGAGAGGAAGGGACGCTGCAGCAGGGCCAGGGCTGTGAGGATCCCACCAGACACAGCCTGGGCACGCTGGGAGCCAGGGACAGTGGGGGAGCAGCAGCAGGACTCATCACCTGGAGGGAAAGCAGGGCAACTTGGCTTTTCCCAGAGCAGCTGTGGCTGAGCCATCCCTGCAAGTGTCCAGGACCCTGCTGGACATGGCTTGGAGCATCCTGGTCGAGTGGAAAGTGTCCCTGACCATGGCAAGGGGGTGGAATGGAAGGGGATGTAAGGTCCCTACCAACCCAAACCATTCCAGGATTCAAAGCCCCAGTTCAGGCCTTTTGCTGTGGTTTGTGTTTTTACACCTCCATAGTAATTGATCAGACAGCCCAAATGCCAACACTTCATAAAAATACCAGGACAACAATTTGGCTAAAACCTGCCCGGAGGCAAGTGACATCCAAACTGCCCAAAAAAGGGTAAGAAGTAGGAAGAAAGAGGAGGAAACAGATGTCAATAAGATCTTGAACACAGGAAGCATCAAAAATGGAGTAGGAAGCTGAAGGCTTCAGGAAAAGGAGCCTGTAACAATGCTGAGAGCAGCAGGAAGCAGCTGTGGGGAGCACAGAGCTGGCCCCCAGAGCAGGGCCAGGGCAGGGCTCTGCTGGGCTCACACAGCACCACAGGCACCCACACCAACACTCAGGAAGAGCAAATGCACACAAATGCACAATGGCAAAACCATTAGCAAAAGCAATTTTCAAAATCTCATTAAAAAAACGTAACTTTCATTTAAAGGCACAAACAACCTGAATACAATGGTGCGAGGAAGAGTGAGCTCACACTCCTGCTGATGCTAATTTTTAATATTGAAATAACAGAGACATTCTGGAATGGCTGGAACAGAGCAAAGTGACCCCACACCCCCATCAGCTCTTGCTGACACCAGTCCCTGGGAAGGGGAACCCCCAAAACCCCAGCAGCCCTCACTGACATCAGCCTCTGGGAAGGGATGGAGTCAATGGAACTGGATGTTTTTAAACAGCAATTCATGTTACAGCTGATTGCACTCCTCCAGGTGGTTCAGGTGTTGCTGACTGGGATTGACTGGACAACTCTGAAGGTCCTTGCAGCCCAAAGTGATCCATGGTGCCATGACACAAATAACTCTTCCCATGTTTCCATGATCATGTAACCCGTTCCCACACACCATTCCCTCTAAAAACCATCACTTTGCAAAGACATTTACAATAAACACAGTAGGACCAGGCTCAGAAGTGCCAAAGATCCACACCAACAGGTAAGAGCATTCCAGTGACACCTGGAGCCTTATCAATGACGTTGGGAAGCTTCAGACAACTGGGAAAACATTTGAACTATGCCAGCTCTAAGAAAGGTGAAATGGCAAATGGCAGGAATGCCAGGACAGTCAGATCCACCAGCCCCAAACCACAGGCCACGTCCTTCTGGGGCTGTTTCCAATACGGGAGAAAATACTGGGTGGCAGGAACCATCAGTGTGGATTCACACCATCCACACCATCACCATCCACACCATCCACACCATCACCATCCACACCATCCACATCATCCACACCATCCACACCATCACCATCCACACCATCCACACCATCCACACCATCACCATCCACATCATCCGCACCATTCACACCATCCACACCATCCACATCATCCACACCATCACCATCTACACCATCCACACCATCCACATCATCCACACCATCCACACCATCCACACCATCCACACCATCCACACCATCCACACCATCTACATCATCACCATCCACACCATCCACCATCATCCACACCATCCACACCATCCACCATCATCCACACCATCCACACCATCCACACCATCCACACCATCATCCACACTATCCACACCATCCACATCATCCACCATCCACACCATCCACACCATCCACATCATCACCATCCACACCATCCACACCATCATCCACACTATCCACACCATCCACATCATCCACACCATCCACACCATCCACACCATCCACACCATCACCATCCACACCATCCACATCATCCACACCATCCACACCATCCACACCATCCACACCATCCACACCATCACCATCATCCACACCATCACCATCATCCACACCATCACCATCATCCACACCATCCACCACCATTCACCCACTCACATCATCCACCATCCCCCAGATGGATTTGCTGAACAATCAAGCCCTAATGCACACAGACCACAGATGACCTTTAAGGCTCCTCCCAACCCAAACCACTCTGGGACTTTATGAAAAAGAGCAGCCAGCAGAGAAAGGAACTGGATTTACAGCTCATGGAACTGTGGCTGGGTCAAGTGGGAGCACACTGCCTATTATCTCATGATTTTCATTTTAAAAACACTGGGTAAGGAAGAGCCATAAAAATTACTTGAAGACCACACAGAATGAACTCATGAAGAGACTTTTAATGAGCATTAGGCGATTTACTTCCCAAAAAGAACATCAAGAGATAATTGATGATAAAGTAACAGTAAACTTCTCAGGGAACAGCATTCAGGTAACAAAGTTTCATTTAGTCCAATCTAAAAAACACAAGTGAGAAAATGAACTTTAAAACAGATGAATGTAAATTGGGAATTAAACGAGAACTATCAGCAGCTGGAGGAATTAATGACTGGAACAACGGACTGAGGAAGCAGCAGTTGGGCTCCCTGTTTCCCCAGGAGGGTGTGAGGAACTCCAGGAATGGGGGATACAAGACCTTTCCAGCTGTAAGGTACCTCCCAGCCTGCCTGGATGGCAGAGCTGTTACACTGAGCAGGGGATCACAGTGCTGTTTGTGAGCTCATGATACACAGCCAGTAACACAAGAGATGCTCAGTATCAAAGTCTGTGCTTGAAACCAAGCCCCACAAACCCCTCAGAGCCTGCAAACTGACTGAGCACAACACACGTTTGTGATCAGGCATTTTCTCCTCCAGGAGGAATATCTTGGTCCCGTCCTTCACTTCTCACCACCCGAGCTCCCAAGAACCTTGTGCAATCCCCTCCCCAAAAATCCACCCCCAGCCCTGCAAAGGGGCTGGGCACATCCTCCCATTTCTCACTTGGACCAGGCCAGGTGTCATTTTGTCCTCGATTTGCTCTCAGACTCTCTCCAGCTCCATTTCCAGGTGTGCAGAGCACCTGAGCTGCCCCTGTGAGGGAAGCAGGCAGGAGAGGCAGAGCAGCACAGGCTGTGCACAGGCTCTCACAGTCTGTGGGAGGAAGGCAGCAAGCTGCAGAGGCTCCACCAAGGCAGGGACTGCCCCAGGAGCTGTGCACTGACTCCCCAGCCCTGCCACTGCTCCAGGCCAGGCTGGGCAGGACCTGGAGCAACCCGGGCTAGTGCATGGTGCCCTTGCCCAGGGCAAGGGTGGAACTGGGTGAGCTTTAAGGGCCCTTTAACCCAAACCATTCTGGAATTCTGCGACCACCCAACTCCACAGGCAAAATCTTACTGGAAGCAAATCCACAAGGAAAAAAGAAAAAGAAAAAACAAAAACGATTACAAGAAGCTGTTGGCCCCTGAAGCAGCAGTGATGGCACACACAGAAACCACCCCAGAGGAAACCAGTGTGGTAGGAGACCAACTTGGCTCACCTAAGCTCCATACTGGGCTTGGCACGAGAAGGCATGCACAGGGAAACTGAAATGAGGTCAGATTAATAAGGATAAATATCAAGGAGTGGCAGCAGCAGCCAGAGCTGCACACGGAGCGAGAGGTGACCAGCCACAAACAGCAAACACTCGAGGCAAACCCCAGCACATCAGGGACCAACACAAGGACACAGGAAAGCCTGCCTGTCCCACAGGAGACAGAGAAAACCCTGAGGAATGATGCTGAGGACAGGGGGAGGTTTAAGCCTCCTTGTGTAAGTCTCCACAACTAAGAGCAAAGAGGAGGCCAGCACAGGCAGAGCCCAAAGAACTCACCAACACTTCCAGTAAAAAACGCAATTTCCGATGTGGGCAGACAGTGACAGACCAAGGGTGACAGTCTTAAACTAAAATAGGAGATTTAGATTAGATGTTGGGGTTAAATCCTTCCCTGTGAGGGTGGTGAGGCCCTGGCACAGGGTGCCCAGAGCAGCTGTGGCTGCTCCATCCCTGAAGTGTCCCAGCCAGGCTGAACGGGGCTTGGAGCAGCCTGGGGCAGTGGGAGCTGCCCCACCTGCACTGGCACAGCTGACTGGCCTTGCTGCACTTCACGAGGATCCCATGGCCCACCCCTCTGTCAGTGTCCCTCGGGATGCCACCCCTGCCCTCCAGCCTCTCACCTGCACCCTCAGCTTGGTGTCACACCAAGGGGGCACTCAGTGCCACTGCCTGGGTCATTAATGAAGATATTGACCAGCCCTGGTCCCAGTGCAGACCTGGGCAGGACAGCACTCATTACTGGTTTCCATCTGGCCACTGACCATAACCCTTTGGATGTGGCCACCTACGCAATTCCTCACCCATCCAACAGCCCACACACCAAGGCCAGCTCTCTGGATTCTCTCCAGTCTCCTGGGAAGGTGCGTGGTGTCACTGACACGCCTTTGTTTCACAGGAGGACAGACATCCCCACCTCAGGATCTCCCACTGCTCTTTTCTGTCTCACCAGGGTCGTTCTTGCCTCACCTGCATATTCTGGGCTCTTCTGGACCCTGCAGCTCCTCTCTCAGCAGCCAAACTGGCCACAACCTCCTGTCCTCATTGATCCCAGCAATTCCTTTATCCTCTGTGCTCTCCTCCTGGTTCTCTAGAGCTCCTTTCACCAGGCTCAGACAGACTGTCCTCACTCTCCACCTCCAGTGTTGCTGTTTTTCGGGTGTCTCACATGGCTCTGCCCATAGCACCTTCTCCTCTCCTTCCACGCTTCCTCCAGCCAGCCTTTAATTTAACGCCATCCCTCAGCTCTGTGTGATGATTCATAGTTCTGCTTTTCTATTCCTGGACTGTCTCCTGTCCAAAATGAAGTCTCAGCTTCTTTTCCCCTCCAGCATTTCAAGTGTGCACCCACAAGCTCAAGGTCCACATGATTAAAGAGCTGCTGCTAATCCCAGCTTTGTCCCATCTCCCCCCAGGCCCTGCCCAGGGACCAGGGACGTCACTCAGACCCTGGCTGGGGCTCGAGGACATGACTCAGACAGTGAGAGTTCACAGATTCTGCTTCCCCTCTCCTCACTTCTCATCCTGCCTGTCCCTAAAGCCCTGCACAGCTACACAAGCTCCAGTCCTTGAGAGCTCCTTGTCCTCTGGCCACGCAGCCAAAGGCCCACAGTGTCCACTCTGCACTGACCACCACTGCCCCTTTCCCCCAGCAGTGCCTATAACCCACAAAACCCTGCCTCATCCCTATTCAGCTGCAACACTGCTGCTGCTGGAATTATTTCCCTAAGCTCTCTTCAGCAGAACACTCTCTCTGAATCCCCCTCCGGGCCCTCCTCTTCTGTCACATCAACTGAGCTGCGTGTCTTCCCCTCCCCAACGCCTCATTCCATAACAACCATCCTTCCTCCCCTGCCTGCCTCCCAAACCCTGGCACAAGCTCCATTCCCAGATGCTGAATTACAGCAAACACCTCCCCGATTCCTCCTGTTCGTGCTTCATGCTGGAAAAGCTCTATACAAACCACCTGAAATAATTTTATTCTCCTCTTCCAAAGAGCCCCTCAAAGCTCCCCCAAGCTCTGTGCCCACCAGCAGCACCCAAACTCCCCCAGGTGAGGTGGCTGCCCCTCAATACCCAAACCAAGAGCAGGAGGCAGCGAGCACTGAGCCCAGTGTGGGGCCAGGGCCAGGAGCCCTGCTGGCCACCCTGCAGCCCCTGGGACTCCAGCCCTGCTGGCCACTGCAGCCCCTGGGACTCCAGCCCTGCTGGCCACCAGGGCAGCCCCTGGGACTCCAGCCCCACTGGCCACTGCAGCCCCTGGGACTCCAGCCCTGCTGGCCACCCTGCAGCCCCTGGGACTCCAGCCCTGCTGGCCACCAGGGCAGCCCCTGGGACTCCAGCAGCAGCAGGATCCAGGGGATCCCAGCTGCAGCAGCTGGGAGTGGCACAGAGCCCCGGGCTGGAGTGGATTTCATCACACAGATCACAGGCCAGCCCCAGATGTCACACATGACCCCGGGCAGGAATTCCCCAGTGACTCAGAGCCAGGGCTCACACAGAGCAGATGCAGCCCCACTGCAGCCAGACACCCTGGACAGATGCAAGCTTCCTCTCCTTCTGCATGCCAGAGCTGGGGGGCTCTGCTCTGCTCTGCTCTGTCTGGAAATCTCTTTCCTTAAGATTTGTGGGAACTCAGAAGCAGCAGGGTTTGGTTGTAATTGGACAGCAGGTCTGAAAGTCACTGAGGCAGGAGAGGTGAGCAGGCAACAGGTCCCAACCACACAAACCTCCTTCCAGCTGGGAAGCAGCTAAAATTATCTTAATTTTTACCTTTTGTGCCCCAGAAGATTTCTTGCACTCACTACATCACTTCAGGAAATGCACCTGAATAGGCACCCAAGGAATCTGTGCTCCCAGTGCTCCCAGAGCTGAGGAGGCAGCAGGAATGAGATGCCAGGTGTCCCTTCCATGAAGGGCAGGAACACAATGGGCATGGATTCCCAACCCCTGCAGTGCTGCTCAGCGAGATAACGACTTGCAGCAAGTCCTGGAGAACAATTTTAAAAAAGAATCCGATGCCCAAGCAGGAAGGTGGGATCACAAGGAGAAAAGGCCTCCTCCTGACAGGGAAGGATGTGTAAGAGCATCACAGCACAGCCGAGGTGCCCACCAAGGGGCAGAGCTCTGAGCACAGGCTGGGGCAGCTCTTGCATCCCTCAACTCCCAGCAGCCAGGCTTCTGTGCCAGCCCTTCAGCCCACAGCTGCTCCCCCAGGCCAAGTGGCCACTGCCTACTCCCTCCACATCCACACCAGCTACAAGGGGATTTTAGCCCCTGGCTGTACCAAATGCCCCAGGCACCAGAGCACCCAGCATTCTACAGGCAGGACCATCCCATGTCAGCCAGCCCCACTGGAAACACAGTTTGGGACCAGATCAGACACCATTTAGATCTAAATTGGCCACCCAAATTAAGCAAAAGTCCTATCACTAGTTCAGAACAAGCAGCCTGGAGGCACCCAGGCCTTACATTCCCATCTCAGCAGACTCCAGAGGAGGTGAGAGCCCAGCACTGGAAGGTGTCTATGCAGAAAGCAGAGCTGCTCTGTCAGGAGCTTTGGGAAAGCTGCTGAAGGCGAATGGCAGATGAATGATTCCCAGTGAGCTGCACAAAGCTGGCCCCACTGGCTCTGCTCCCAGCAGGTACTGCCCAGCACAGCACAGCAGGAATGCACCAGGGCTCTCCCCACAGCCAAGGCAGGCTCTGGGGACAGGTCACTGCTGTCCCATCCCGACACAAGCCCAGGTCAGCAGGACATGGCTGCTTGGAGCAATGCCAGTGCAGAGCATCCCTAAACTGGAGAAGGCTCTGTGCAACCAAGCTGTGAAAGTCCTGAGAAACCTGCAGTTTATGTTGGGACCAGAGTCACACTGGGACCTCCCACAACAGTTGTGCTGGGAAGGCAGAGGGCCCCCAGGAGTGGTCACTGGAGCACCGCCCCAGGACTGACCCACTGACCACAGCGAGCACAGGGAGCCCAGCCAGCCCCTGGCCGAGCCCCCAGAGCGTGTCCCTGGAACAGGCACCAGCCCAGCCCCTGCAGGCACTGCTGCTGCTGCTGTCACACCCAGGAGATGGGCACAGGGAGCTGTGCCACCAGCTGTCACACAGCTCAGGTCAGCACACTGCAGCTCCTCTCTGCTTCCCCTGCTCCCACAGCACAAACAGCTGAGACTGGCTGAACCAAGCCCAGCACATGCCTGGCTCCTGCCAGAGGGGCTCCTGATCACAGGGAGGGGCAGGAGCAGCTGCCAAGGGGGCAGAGCTGCACTGTCCCTGCCCGCAGCAACCACGCTTGGATTGGGTCAGGGGAACTTGAACTGCAGCCACAGGGACTCCCAATCCTCTCCCGACCCCAGTTCCAAATCCTGTTCTTCCCCCTTGTACCTTCACATCCCCAGCTCTTCCTCTTTAGCCACAGTACTGAGTTCTTGCTCCCAGAGCACCAGGAACCTTCACTTCCCCCAGCACAGCACCCAAAACTGCATCCTGCTCAGCTCCCAGCCATCAGGACCATCCTCCAGCCTTCCTGCTACAGTTTCACCAGCTCTCCCCACTCCTATCCATCAGGGCATAGTAATGGCCTTTCCTGACTCTTCCCCAAGACTGGATTCTCCATCTGTAAGCTTGGCAAGGTGAGAACTGCACCTGGCAAAGAAGCCTCTGGATGACATGGAGTCCAGATGACTTGGGCCACAACATAAAGCTAGGTAAAAACAAGGGATGTATTTGTTCACGCCTGTTAAAGGCTCCTTCAGCTGTGCTTTGGCTCTTGCCCGTCCCTCCTGGGGGTTCAGTGTCTCCTGTCACTTCACTCTGCTGCAGGACTCTTCCCAGGCAGATGCTTTTGCTTGTGCTGCTCATGCCAGGCAGGACACACGCAGGGCTGGACGAGCCAGGGCTCCCCTTTGCCAGCAGGTAAGCAGCCCAGGAAGCACCCCCAGTGCCTGAGGAGCCTCTGGGAGTCAGCCCTGAGACCACAGCAAACACACCTAACACAGAGTGCATGGTCAGAGCAGCAGCTGCCCCCAGAGCAGGAGCCCCTCTGCTCTGCAGCCAGGCTGGGATGTTCACCTGCACAAGAGAAGGCTCCACTGAGACCTCAGGGCTCCTAACAGGGCCTACAGAGGCTCCAGAGAGGGACTTGGCATAAGGGACTGGAGTGACAGGACAAGGGGGAACGGCTTCCCACAGACAGGAAGGCAGGGCTAGGTATTGGTTGGATGGGATATTGGGAAGACATCTTTCCTTGTGAGGGTGGTGAACCCTGCCACAAGCTGCCCAGAGGAGTGGCTGCCCCATTCCTGGACGTGTTCAAGGCCATATTGGATGGAGCTTGGGGCAACCTGGTCTAGTGGAAGGTGACCCTGTCCAGTGCAGGGGGTGGAACAAGATGGTCTGTAACCCAAACATTGTCTGGTTCTATGATTTACCCAACTTCCCATTTTGTGCTCTTTTAACTTAAGTTCCAGCAAATCTGGAGAGCACAGTGCCAGAGGAACCTTGCCCTGAAGGCAGGGGTAATAGAGCAGGAGGCACAGGCTGCCCAGGCTGCCCAGCTCCAGCCCTGGAGCAGGGATGTGCCCACGGCTTTGGGGTTTGCAGCTCCCCCTGCGGCACCCCAGCACCACGGCCGGTGGTTTCCCAGCCCTGGGGAACTCACAGGCACACACCAACAGGGCAGCTTTCTGCAGAGCTCATGGAATCAGCAGGAAAAGGCTGGCTAAGCAGGACGCTCTCCTTCCCAAAGGGTGTCATTTACTCGGGGCTGATTCAGCACAGCAAAGCCATGGCGAGCCCGGCGTGCAGCCGGGGACTGGGGGCTCCCCCACCCTGGCACTGGGGACTGGGGGCTCCCCCAGCCTGGCAGCATGCAGGGCTCCAGCCTGGAGGGTCCTCATCTGCCTCCAGAAAATCCTGCATCAGTGGCAGCTCCTGCCTCAGTTTGCTTTGTGAATCAGCACAGGAAGCAGGAGTCAGCTTCAAGAGTCATTGGGAAAGGATGGAGCATGGAGCTGGAAGACTTGTGCTGGAACTGAACAGAATGATGAAGCTCAGCCAATTTAACTAATGAGAAAGAAAGACAGCAAAGTGGCCTCTGTAACTGGTACAAGTGGCTTTAAACATGAAAATGCCCAGTGTCAAAGCAGTCCTTCGTAAGAGACAAATGCAGAAAATACCCAAGATGTTGGAGGTGCCAGCTAGGAAAGCTACAGCAATTATTGACAGCAAGACAGTTTATGATGGAGTAAACTCCCTAGGCAGAGGCCCAGGTCTGTACCTCCAACAGGGCTTAACCAGAGGCCTTATTTTTTAAGGCTGAAATCCTGGATGGGCTATTTACACAAAGTGACCAATGGTCCGTGCTGGCCTCACACCCGACCAACAGCCAGGCCCTGGAGTGACCCAGGGCCAGCAGCAGGGCAGCCCCTGCCCAGAAGAGAGATGTGGACATCACAGACACCCAGGCTGCTCCCAGCCACCACCCACACTCTGCAGGGCTTCTCTCATCCCCAGCCTCTGCCAGAGCAGCAACAGCTGCAAACTGCAGAGGAGAGCTTTCCCAAACTAACCCTGCTTCTTAAACTGCAGAGAGGAATCCACATGGGTTTAGAGGGAGGTGGGAGAGGTGAGGAAGGACAATGAAGGGAAAAAACATGTGCTCCAGGTAAAGCTGATTACAGAGAGATTCCTGGTCCTGCTCCCTGGACACCAAGTCCTCACCATGGCTCAAACCCTCTCCAAGTTTTCCCAGAGAGCTGAGCTTTAGGTGGGCTGCAAGACATGTGCACAACCACAAATGTTAGAAGAAAATTCCCTAGCCAAAGCTCTGTTGAGGGAATCTCATCTACTTCTTATCTCCCTTCTACCCCTCCCTCTTGCCTTCACCACTTCACACACCCAGAAAACCTGTGTGTAACCATCTCTTCAGCCCCACATCGTGATGCTCTTGCACTATTCCATCTTGCAGTGCTGTCTCTCCCACCTGTCCATGGATCCATGCTGGTTCCTGTGGCCCTGTGCTGCCCACAGCCTGTCCTGCATGTCCCTCAGGTGACCCCCTGCACCAGAGACACTGCTCATCCTCCTCACACCCACATTCTGGTCACTGCTCAAAGGTCATTTCTAGGAAAGAAATTAAGCACTGTGCAATTACTGCTCTAATTACAAACTCCATTAATACAGTTCTGTCTGTAGCCTGTTCCAGAGTCATGACGATGGAGGTCACATTTACTGTGAGCAGAGCTGCACCAGCCCCAGGTTGGTATCGTTTTGCTTTATGCAGATATGAAATCTTTTATAGAACTCAGCAGCTTGCAGCAGTCTCCTCAACTTGGCAAGAAAAGCAGCCTGGGATGAGGGAATTGCTTTTTGCAAGCCCCCTGAAAATCTGTCCAAATTTGGTGGTTAGAAACTACCAAAAACCTCCAGGTCCTGCCTGTGCTGCAGCTGATGCTGGCGACCAGCCCAGCCTATCATCTCCCCCAGCCCCAGTGCCCCTCAGCCCCTCTGCCCCCATGGCCTCCAAATAAAGCTCCAGCTCCAGGAGGAGACCAAAACAGAGCACATTTCCCTTTCTCCCCACAGTGGCACCACGATCCCACCCACGGGCAGGCACAGCTGGCTCTCACCCCATCGTGGGCTTCAAATTCTCAGGAAAGGCTTGTTCCCCAAGCCTGGGGGGCTGGCAGGGCTCTGGCTGCAGCAGCCCCCAACATCCACTCCACTCCCCTCCTTGGCAGAACCACACTGTCACAGACATCCCCCCCCTCCCCGGTTCTGTACAGCTCTGCCAAGGCCCCTGACTGCACTGCTGGCACAGCTGCAACAGCGACACCCTTGTGGTGACACCCCTGCAGGGACACTGGCAGCCCTGGCCCTGGCAGAGGGGGGCACTTGGAGCCCCTGCCCCTGCTGCAGCATAGTACTGCCTTCAACTACTTTCCCCTTCAGAAATGAAGGAATTGCCTGCAGGAGAGGAATGTGAGCAAGTCTTGCAAGACCCAGTGCTCAAGTTTTAGGAAATTGAATTTGGGGTTTCACTGGCAACTTCCGTCATGGATTTTCAGACCATGAACCATCGTTCCAGTCACCAACTCCGACCTTCAGATCAGGAACAACAAACAAAATCTTCTTCCAAACACATCATCAAGCCTCAAACCTGCAATTTAGAAGGAAATACCCTTCCATACCAAGGCACTCCACGGAATGATAGCATCTCCAGCAAGGCTCCTCCAGCCGTTAATTAACCCCTGTTAATTCACTCACACACACCTGGTAACGGATCACAGGTAACTGTATAATCACAGCGCACGTTTCTTCAGGATCAGGATTCATCCCCGTGCCTGGCAGGTATTAAGGTACTAAGGGAATGCAGCCCAGACAAGGAAATCTGTGGGATTCCTGCTACAAATCCACAGGGAAGGCTCAGAGGTGGCAGGATGGGGGCTCTGGCTCGAGCAGCCTCTGGCACCACCCCACAGCCCTGCGGCCCCAGGTGAGCCGTGCCACAGCCAGCCAGGGGCAGGGACCCCCGAGCCCCCCGGGGCGGCCCAGGGCGGGTGCAGGGGGAGCCCGAGCCCCCCACAGCACGCTGGGGCCGGGTGTGCGTTCACACCTTCCTGAGCAGCAGCAGCAGCAGCAACGGCAGCTCAGGAGTTGCTAAGAGACGTGTGCCTCCCACCACCTGCCCAGCACCCAGCACCCAGTACCCACCGCCGGGCCGGGGGCACCCAGCACCCACCGCCGGGCCGGGGGCACCCAGAACTCACTGCTGGGCTGGGGGCACCCAGCACCCACCGCCGGGCCGGGGACACCCAGCACCCACCGCCGGGCTGGGGCACCCAGCACCCACCGCTGGGCCGGGGGCACCCAGAACTCACTGCTGGGCCGGGGACACCCAGAACCCACCGCTGGGCTGGGGGCACCCAGAACTCACCGCTGGGCCGGGGACACCCAGAACTCACTGCCGGGCTGGGGGAACCCAGAACTCACTGCTGGGCCGGGGACACCCAGAACCCACCGCCGGGCCGGGGGCACCCAGAACTCACCGCTGGGCTGGGGGCACCCAGAACCCACCGCCGGGCCGGGGGAACCCAGAACTCACTGCTGGGCCGGGGACACCCAGAACCCACCGCCGGCCGGGGGCACCCAGAACTCACCGCTGGGCGGGGCACCCAGCACCCACCGGGCCGGGGCACCCAGAACTCACCGCTGGGCCGGGGGCACCCAGAACTCACTGCTGGGCCGGGGGCACCCAGAACTCACTGCCGGGCCGGGGACACCCAGGGACCAGAGCCCGGGGCAGGGACAGGGGGCCCAGAGCCCTGCACAGGAACACGGGGTCCAGCATGGCTCTGCCCACAGAGCTCACCCTGGGAGCACCCTGGGCACGGCCCTGCCACATCTCAGCTGGCAGCTCCTCTGTCCCACAGCGCAGGAACCACACACACCATCAGATCATGTCACCAGTGACCTCGGGGCTCCCAGCACTGCTGTCATCAGAGGCACAAACAAGGAGAGTTGCAAGAGCCCCGTGGCAATGGGCACAGCACAGCCATCCCCCACCAGCCCACTGTGACTCCCCAGCTGGGCTGCTGGGACCCCAGCCGAGCCACTGCTCCCACCCAAATCCATCCCGCCTGAGTCCCTTTCGCCTTCTCCTCGAATTCCATCAACCCAACCGCTTTCTGTGGCTGAAGACCTCCACAGAGGTGGAAAGGCCCCTGCAGCACCAGCCCTGGCTTTTACACCCTCCCCATCTTAACCCCACCGTGTCCTTTGTCCTTGCACCACGAGGCCGATAAAACAAATTCCGTTATTTACATTCCCCCAACCCACGCAGCCCTTCAGTCCATCCATCCTTCTTTTCTCCTTTCCACAGGAACCCAGAAGGACCAAAGTGGGATGCAGGCCTCTGGAGAAGCACCCAGGCTGCTGCTCCCGTGTAGCATCACCATGGTGGCCAGCACCCCTGTATCAGAGCCACCACTCCCCAAGAACACCTCGTGTGCCCCTGCGGTGACATTCCTGGCATGAGGCAGCAGGAACGGAGCTGAGCACACTGCCACCAAGCTGGGACAACAAAACGCAGGGCAGGCAAACGGCAGCGCCCGGCAGGCACGGAGCTGCACCGGGGCTCCCGACACGGACCAAAGCCACCCCCGGCCCTGCCGCCTTCCCTGCTGCGGGCCGGCTGCAGGACCCTGGGGCTCCCCGAGGGCAGAGGGGTCCCCAGGCTGGGGGACTGCCAGCCCACAGCGGGGCTCAGCACGGCACGATCGACCTTCCCCTGCGCCCAGCGGCACCGCAGCCACTCGCCCATCCTGGCCTCCAGCTCCAGCCCAGTGCCCCCAATTCCATCTCAGACCTCCAGCTCCAGCCCAGTGCCCCCAGGTCCATCTCAGGCCCTCGGATCCACCGCAGCCCCCCGGCTCCACTGCATTTCCTCGGCTCCTCTGCAGTTCCTCAGTCCATCCCTCCCCTCGCTGCCGGTTCCCGGGACGCGGGCTGCAGTTTTCCGCATTTCTAATGTTAACGGGCTCCGGCGGATCCCGTTCCCCGTCTGTGCCGAGCACGAACCCCCCCGCCCGCCGCCGGACCAGCGCCCGCCCCCGCCCGCCGCTGCCGGCAGAGGCCGCGGGCGGAGTCCCCGGCCCTGCGCAGGCCCGGCCGCGACCACCATCGCTGCGGGGCCGGGCCGTGCCGGGCCGTGCCGGGCGGGGGCGGCTCACCAGCGTGTCCCCTTGGCTCTGTCCGTCCCGGCCCCCGCGGCCCCGCCGTGCCGGGCCCGCCGCCCGGCCCGCCCCGGCCCCGCGCAGGCCGCGCCCGCTCCCCGCGCCCCCGGCCCCGCCGCAGGGCCCGGCGCGATGCCGGTGCCGCGGGCAGGGCCGGGCCGGCCGCGGGGCGGGCGGCAGCGGGCGCAGGTGCAGCGGCGGCGGGGACAAAGGCGGCGGCGCGGCCGGGCCGGCTCGGTGCCCGCTGCCGGTGCCGGTGCCCCGCTCGGTGCCCGGTGCCCGGTGCCGGTGCTCACCCTCGATGGAGATGACGTGCTCGCGGATCTGGCTCTGCAGCGCCAGGTCCTCCACGCGCTCGATGAGGTCGTAGATCGCGTAGATATTGGGGTGCACGGACTCGAAGCGGCCGATTTCGGCGCGGATCGCGGCCGAGTTGGAGAGCCCGAACTGCGGCGGGGCGGCCCGCCAGGCTGCGGCCCCGAGGGCACGGGCACGGGCACGGGCACCGGCCCGCCCGGCGCCGCCAGGCTCTGCTGCTGCCCGGGGCTCTGCCCGGCGCCGCCCGGGAAGTTCATCGCGGCGGCGGCGGGGCCGGTCAGCGGCGCGGGGCTCCGGGCAGCCGCTGCATGGCCGCAGCCGCGTCCGTCCGCGGGTCCCCGGGCTCCGCCGCCGCCCCCGCCCGCCTCCCGCCCGCTCCGCCCCGGCCCGCCCCGCCCCGGCCGCGTCAGCGGGACCGGCCCCGCGGCGGGCGGGGAGCGCGGCAGCGAGCGGGCAGAGCGAGAGCGGGAGCGGAGCGGGGCTGGCAGGGGGCTGGGGGCACTGGGGGCCGGGGACACTGAGGTCTGGAGGAGCCGGAGCCGGCACCGGCACCGGCACCGGGAGAGCGGAGCACTGTCGCTGCCCGGTCCTGCCCCGCTCCGCCCGACACCACGGTGATGGGCACTCGCCCCCCTGCCTGGCCGGGAGACCCCCCTGTGCCAGCCCTGCCTCCGGCTGCCCTGCAGAGGTGGTTCCGTCGTTAATCACCCCAAGGTCATTAATGAAGCTTGCCACATGGCCGGTCCCAAGAAGTTCCTGGGTGCCCACCAGCTGCGGCACCTGGTCCACCAGCTCCTCCCTGGTCGCCCCCTGCCCACAGGCCTGCTGCTGTCCCCCTGCTCTGTGCTCAGCACCGGCTGCTCCAGGCCACTCCGCTGAGGGCTGGCACGATGATGGAACTGCCCAGGGACCACCAGGGTGACAATCGGCCGTCTCAGGGGATGCCTGTTGGACAGGGACTGATCACATACCTCCCATCCCTAAAACAGCTGGCATGGGGTGACCTGGGGCACGGGAAGGCTCTAGTGGACACAGGGCTGGCAGCCCCTGGCAGCACCATGGAAGCCAGTGGAGCTCGCTGGGGCATCACTGGGGATTAGCTGAAATCTTACAAATGGCTGAGAAACATTAAAAGCAAACAGAATCATGGGCCCTGGCAGATTAAATGAGACAGTGGAATTTGGGAGAGGAGAAGGAACAGAAAGGTGAGCAGCTGAGAGATCCAAGATTGCGATGGATTTCTCCCTGGGTGCCACTGGGGCCAGAGTCATGGTGGGCAGCAATGCCCAGGTGCCAGGGGGGCTCAGGGGGCAGCTGGGGGCTGGTTCCCACCCTCTGCCCTTCTCTGGGTGATGGTGAGAAGGGTTGGAGGAGGAAGAAGACAAGGAGGAAGAGAACAGCAAAAAGGAAAAGGAGGAGGAGAGATCTCTGGGAGGTTTCTAAATGCCTCCCGGCTCGGAATCCTCTGTGACTCGGCAGTGGGTGCTGGGGAGTGTGGGTGGGAGAAGCACCTCCCTGCCCTCTCCCCTCCCTCTTGTGCCCTTCCGGGATTCCTTGAGTGCATCCCAACCGCCTCTGCCACGAGAAAAGGTTTATTAGAAAACAACTTTTATGAGAGTTTTTTGAAAGCATTTAGAAAATCCATGTCTGTTACAGCACCAGGCTCCCCTCATCCTGCATGCTCCCCTCACCTACACACCCACCTGCACACACCCCAAGGGCTTTGAAAGATCTGTGAGTGGCAGTTCTGCTCAGCAGGAGCTTCCCTGAGTGTCCGAGGGGATTACACCCACGTGGGCTATGCAGGGCCATGCCACCACCCAACACAGCAGTGCCTGGCTGTGCAATGGCCTTTCTCCAGCCTGTTTCTTGTTTGGGTCTCTTGGTCCTTGCTCATGGCCTTTTTCTTGGACTTCTGCCATCATCATCATCATCATCATCATCATCATCATCATCATCATCATCATCATCATCATCATCATCCCAGAATGGTTTGGGTGGGAAGAGACATCCAGTTCCACCTCCTACTGCAGACAGGGACATCTTCTACCGGACCAGGTTGCCCCACAGCCCCTCCAACCCATCCTTGAACACTTCCAGGAAAAGGGCAGCCACAGCTTCTCTGGGCAGCCTGTGCCAAGGCCTCACCACCCTCACAGGGAAGAACTACTTCCCAGAACTGGAGCCTGGAGTGTTGCAGAGGTGCAGAGGGAGCGGAGCAAACAGATGGAGCTGGGGCTTAGCAAAGGGATGGGAAAACCCAGGAGAGAAGTTCCATGTGCGAAAGGCAGGAGCAGGTGGGGACAAGCCGAGGCTTTCAGGAGCAAACATTCCCTCAGGGATGGCCAACCACCTGCCCTCTGCAGACACAGGCCACTAGAAGATGTAAACTGCTTTTCAGGATGGATTTCACCCTCAGATTGTGAACTTTCTCTGCTCCATCTGCAGCACTTCCATCTGATGCTGCAGTTCGTGAGTGCCTCCAACCAGTGCTGCTGCCTCCTCCTCTTCCCCCTCCTCCTCTTCCTTCTCCTCTTCCTCCTCCTCCTCCTCCTTTTCCTGCCCCTGCTCCCACCCCCAACCAGCCACCCTGGTACCTGTGGTGCCCATGGCAGCAGGTGGAGCAGGAGGGGTGTGAAGGTCCCTTCCCCCCCGAACCATTCCCTGACACCAGGCAGTGCCAGAGCCCATGTGGGGCAGCAGGAGGGTCCCCACAGCAGACCCCCAATGTCCACCCAGGGTGCAGGGCTGGGGAGCAGCACCCCCAGAACTGAGCTGAGGGGAGGCCAAGGCCCAGAGCTGAGCTTCAGCCAGTGTCCAAGCAGAATGGGCAGAGAGGGGGTGCTGGGGGCTCTCCAGGGCTTTGTGGCTCCTCAGTGCACTGGGACACTCTGAGGGGTTTGGTCGCTCTTGCAATATAAACTGGGGCTTGCTTTCTGTGGGGAGAGCTGAGGGCGCAGCTGGGGGACACTGCTGGGGACACTGCTGCTGTTTGCCAGACTCAGGGGAGCAGGAAACTCCGTCTGTCCCGGGGAGGCTCAGGCTGTCTGTCCTGCTGTTCTCAAACACACCGGGGGCACTCTGCTGGGTGGCAGCATCGGTTCAGGGGGAGGGAGGTGTTTAATGTCACCCTCCAGTGACAGGGACTGCTCTCTCTGGGCTGGGATCAGCCAGCAGCTTCCCCGGAATAGCTGCAGCTCTTTAATCTCACTCTGGAGCACGGAGGTACCAGCGTTAATCCCCTCCAGATCTGCACCGTGCTGCTGTCAAATGGCAAATCCCAAACCCACTGCTCAGCGGCTGGAGCATCCTGCTGTGTCCCTGCCACGCGGCTCTGGGGGGCTCTGGGGGGCTCTGCGTGCGCAGCAGGGTCCCCCCGAGGTCCTGTCCCCCCAGAGGCCATGTCCCCTGGCTGTGCCAAGGACACAACGTGTTTGTGGCCTCATGGGGTGAGCACAGGGCACAGGACCATGGCTTCTGTGTGCCTGCTTGTGACCCTCCAAATGCCATCAGCCACCTGACACCACCCCGTGAATTTCGGTGACAGCTGAGACACGTTCCACTCCAGGTGTCCACCTGCACACTGAGGAGCCCCGGGATCCTTTTCTGGGGGGCCCCATCAGCACTGCCTCTGCGCGAACCAGGGGACACCACAGGGTGTCCCCCATGTCTGGGGCAGTGTTCCAGTGTCCCCAGTGCCCCCCTGGGGCAGAATCCCTCTGCGACCCCTCTCTGGTCACAAGCCCGGAGGAGCTGGACTCTCTGAATATGTGGGCTTTGGGAAAAGAGGCTGAAAGTGGAACAAGGTGGATGAAACCCCCCTGGGCACGGTGGAGGTCCTGAGCAGAGCTCAGGGTCAACAATCCACAGGGAGAAACACTGAGGAAAGGTGAAATGGTGAGTAAAGAGGAAACAGAAGGAGAGGACCATGAACCCTGACAGAAACACAATGGGGCAGCCCTTCTCACAAAAATGTTTTCCCCGATATTGAACCTAAACCTCCTCTGGCACAGCTTGAGGCTGTTTCCACTTGTCCTGTCCCTTGTTTCTGAGAGCAGAGCTCAGCCCCACCTATCCTGTGCAGAGCCAGAATTTCCCCCTGAGCCTCCTTTTCTCCAGGCTGAGCCCCTTCCCCAGCTCCCTCAGCCCCATTCCCAGGACACCTCCAGCCCCAGCTGGACTGGGACACCTTTGGGTGTCACTATCAGGGGCCCCCACCCTGCTGACCCCTGGGACCCCCTCACTGCTGCTTGCAGAGCCCGGGCAGGGCTCTGGCCATCACTTTAGGTCACCAGTCTTTCTGGAGAACATGGAAAATCCAAGGGATTCAGAGCAGCCCTGGGCAGGGCAACACGAACTCAGCAGATTTAAGGAGCGCAATCTGCTCAGCTTTCCTGGGAAAATGAAGGTGACTGGATAACACTGGGGAAGTACTTTCAGGGGAATATTAAACAGCTTCTTAATCGAGGCAGGGAGGATGGAAAAGTCTCACTCTCTGGGAGCTGAAGCTAGACAAATCCACAGTGACAACCAGACACCAGATTTATCAGGGAGGGGATGAAGCGCTGGATAAACCCTCAAATCTGAGCAGACACAGCCCCTCCAGCAGCGGATCCGGGCTCATCCCAACATCGGGAAGGGATAAACCCCGGTTCTCTGCCTGCACGGATCAGTCATGGTTTAAATCTGCTGCTGCTCTCACATCCCTTGCTCCGACAGCCCTGGGATCTGCTCCAGGCTGCAGATGGGTTTTGCCTTCCTTGGAGTGGGGATCCCTCACCTGCAGCCCTTCCTTCCCACCCAGAGGCAGATCCCACACAGAATCCCAGAATGGAAATCATGAATTCCCTCCTGGCAGGCTCCCAACCCCTGAGATACCCTCAGCAGAAGAGGGTGCCCTGGCACGCTGATGCCTCCTGGTTTTATCCTAGATTCATCCTGATTTTTTCCCCAGGAAAAATAATATGGAGAATAAAATCCTCCTTTCTTATTGCAGGAAATGTCAGTGCCACACCAGAGAGGGATCTGCTGAGGGGATGCCTTGGGGACAGGGGATATTGTTGCCTAGAATTTCCCTTCCACCCTGTAAGAGTCCAAAGTTTCTCTGATCTGCCTCTGACACACCCAAAATTGTCCTTTATGGGAGAGTCAGTTTGTTCCCATCTCCCCCATGCATGCTGCTGCATTTCCATGGTTGGACCTCTTCACCTAAAAGTAAGAATTTTTGACATAAAACCAAAAACTTTTCACTTAAAATTAAGATGTTTTTAGCTAAAAAGAACAATTTCTAGCCTAAAATTAAGACCTTTTCACCTAAAATTAAGAATTTTTCACCAAAAATTAAGAATTTTTCACCTAATATAAAAGATTTTAACCAGAGCCTTTAGGTGGCTTTGGGTGCTCGTGGGAATTCACAGCTCCAGAATCACCAGGGTAGAAAACTCTCAAAAATGCCCAAGCCCACCTACCCTTAGCATGGCCATGGCCACCACTGCCCATGTCCCCAAGTGACACATCCACAGGAATTTAAACCTGAGAGTATCTAGAGTATCTGAGAGTGACTGGAGCCGTACTGGGGGTGACTGGTAGCAACTGGAACTACACTGGGGACAAATGGCATTATACTGGGGATTACACTAGGAGCAACTAAAACCATATTGACAGCAGCTGGGATCATACTGGCAGCAGCTGGGCCCGTGCAGGGGTAATACTGTAACCACATTGGAACTGCCTGGGAACATAGTTCCAGTTACTGGAGTGACAGCGGGAGTGTCCAGGAGGGGCTGGGATCACACACGCAGTGACTGGGAGTAACCGGGATTACACTGGGAGTGCCTGGCGCCGGGCCGGGACTACAACTCCCGGCGTGCTCCGCGCGGCGGCCACACCCCCGCTATGGCTCCCACAGCCAGGACTACATGTCCCGTCGCCCCCCACGCCCGGCCGGAAGCGGCGCGATGGCGGCCCGAGCCCGGTCCGGTGCGGCCGTGGCCCCGGCCCCGGCTCCCCGCGGCCCCGCGGGCTGAGGCCGCGCCCGCCCGGTACCCTCTCGCGGTGCGGCCCCGCTCCTGCCGCCGCCATGGCGCTCATCGAGGGCGTCGGCGATGAGGTGACGCTGCTGTTCGCGCTGCTGCTGGCGGCCGCCGTGCTGGGGCTCGCCTGGGCCTCCACGCGCGCCCCGAGCCCGCGGCGCCGCCGACCGAAGCGGCCCCGAGCACGGCCCCTGCCGAGCGCAAGGCCCCGAGCCCAGCCCCGGCCCCGGCCCCGGCCCCGGCCCCGGCCGAGGGAGCGGCGGCCCCCGATGAGGCGGCGGGGCTGCGGCACCGGAACTCTCCCGCGGCCACCGGCGACGGCCCCGCCGAGCCCACGCTGGTGCTGCGGCTCAAGTTCCTGAACGACACGGAGCGCCTGGCGCGGGTGCGCCCCGGGGACACCGTCGGTGCGCTCAAGAGGTGAGGGAGTGCGGGCAGGGGCGACCTGTCCCAGCTAGGGGGGTCCCCGGACCGCACCGGGCGTCCCTCCCCTCCCCGCAGCACCTGGCAGGGGACAGCGGTGTCCCGGGCGGGACCTTTGCCCGGGGAGCTGTGCTCGGGGAGCTGCGCCTATCCCTGGCGGGGCAGGGGACAGCCCGGGCGGGCAGGTGACACCTAGGGTGGCTGATGGGCACAGCACGCTCGGGTGTGTGGCCAGGACAGGGCGGGAGGGTGATGATGGGTGCGTTGGCAGCGGGTGAACAGAGGGGACTGTCCTGGCAGGTGACAGCTGGGTTAGGCACAAGTATGTGGGGTCAGGTGTGCAGGGCAGGGTGGGGGGTCAGGCTGGGCACATTCATGGGATGTGGATGAAGGAACTGACCTGGCAAGTGACACTTGGGGTGGCTGATGGGGACACGCAGGCTCAGCTGCACGGGTGGGCACAGTCACAGGAGGTGGGTCAGAGGGGCCTGTCCTGCCCTGTCAGCGGTGTGACCCCTGTCACTGTCTCCCCCAGGACCTACTTCCCCGGGCAGGAGCAGCAGGTGCGGTTGATCTACCAGGGGCAGCTGCTGCGTGACGATTCCCAGAGTCTGGCGGGGCTGCACCTGGGCCACCTGAGCGTCCTGCACTGCCACCTGTCCCCGCCCAGCGCAGCCCCCACGGCCCCCGGCAGCCCCGGTCCCCGGAGCCCCGCGCCCGCCGCTCTGGGCGTGGGCAGCCTGGCGCTGCCGCTCTTCGTGCTGCTGCTGGCCCTGCTCTGGTACCTGCAGCTGCAGCACCGTCACGTCTTCACCGCCACCGCCACCACCTGCCTGGCCGGCCTCACCCTGCTCGTCACCTTCGTGGCCTTCGCCATGTACCGCAGATAGCGCGGCCTGGACCAGCACCTGGGACACGGGGACCTAGAGCCACACCTGGGACACTTAGAGCCTGTCCAGCCCGCCTGGGACATGGAGGGCTCTGCATTCAGCCCATTCAGCATATCAGGGGCACGTGGGGCCTGCCCACTGCACCTGTAGCAGGGGGGCCGGGCCCTGGGCTGTGTCCCCCACCCACCCAGGAGTCCCGAGCAGGCGCCCACCCACACCCTGTCTGCACACAGGGGCTGTTGCAGGAGTGGTGGCTCGGCTACCTCGGGGGGGTCCCGGTGCCCCCGTCCCTGCATGGAGCATCCCGCCAGGCACTCTGCGTGCAGAAGCTCCTCGGGTGCAGTCCTGCTCGGGGTGGTGTCCGTGCCCGCGGAGCTTCTCCTCCTGGGAATGCAGCTTGGCTGCTCCTGGGGGTCCCGGTGCCTGGGGAGGGACATGAGCCCAGCGGTGCCGAGGGTCCTGGTGCCGGCGGGATGCGCTCCTGAGGTCCCGGTGCCGGGGGTGGCTGCACTCCCACTGTCCCGGGGGTTCCAATGCTGTGTTGGGGGTCCCACCCCCCACCGCCGTTTCGATTAAAGAGGAAGGACTGTGAGCGGCCGTGGCGTCCCGGCTGTGCTGCGCCGTGGGTCGGGGAAGGTGGCGGGGGTGACCGGGGCCACCGGCCGGGCTGGGGGCGGGGCTCTGGGGGGCGGGGCCTGGCGCGTCCCGCCACGCGCTCCGCAGGGCCGCAGCGCGCCTGCGCTGGCGGCACCGCCCCGCGCTGGACGGAGCTCTCGCTCATTGGCGGAGGCGCAGCGCCGATTTGCGCGCCGGCCCCGCCCCGGAAGTGCCGCTCGTGGGGCGGGGCCGCAGGAAGATGGCGGCGGGGCTGCGCTCCCGGGCCGTGTCCGTGTCCCGGCGGCGCTGAGTGGCGGCGGTGGCGGCGGGACGAAGCGGCCGCCAGCGCCATGTACGGCCGGGCTGGGCCAGGCCGGGCCAGATGGGGGACAGGGAATTCCGCGCGGGGAGCCAGGGTGGGCCTGGTGCCGGTGGAGGTCGGGGCATACCCGGGAGAGGGGCGGGCGCTGTGGGGCGGGGGACACCGGGCAGGCCGGAGGTGCCGGCAGCACGGAGCTGGGCGGGACGTGGGCGCGGGCAGGGCGGCGGGCCCGGTGCCGGCGAGTTGTGCGGGCGGGGGCGCGGGTCCCTGTGGGTGGGGGTGTGCCCGCGGCCGCCCGTGCCCCTGCCGGCTCCGCCGTCCCGCCGGTCACGCCCCCGCCGGTCTGTCCCGCAGGGTCCTCCGGAGCCGCGGAGCCCCGCGCCGTGCCGCCCCCGCCATGCTGTGCCCGCTGCTGTGCCCATGGCTCCGCGCTCTGACCCGGGCGGGCCCGCGGGGCCCGGCTGCCCGTGAGCGCCGCGGTGCCGCGATGTTCCCCGCCTGCTGCTGCGCCGGCAAGGCCAGGCCGCGGCTGCTGCTGCCCCTGGACCCCTACGGCCATGGGCTGCTGCCCACCGTGCACCCGGACGGCGGCCGGGGCCGGGCCCATGGCAAGAGGAAGAGCTGGAACTTCATCCACGAGAAGATGAGCTATGACACCTTCTTCACCATGAAGCGGCTGATCGAGCGCTCACGCAGCGTGGGCGAGGTGCTCCGCTGGGTCACGCAGAACCCGGGCAAGGTGTCGGCTAGTCACTACCCCATAGCGCTTCACAAGCTGGGCCAGCTCCTGCAGCAGCAGCCAGGGCCGCCCATAGGGGCTGGGGACAGCCGTGGGCCCGCGGGGCAGGTGCTGGAGCAGCCCGAGTTCCACGTGCTCTGCCAGGCCATCGTCAGCGGCTGCGCCAAGTTCGACAACTTCAGCATCGTCAACTGCCTGTACGCAGCGGCTGCGCTGGGTGAGCCACGCCGGGGTCTGGGCGGGCTGGGGATGGAGCACAGCGCTGCAACAGCGGCCCCGGCCGGCTCTGGGGGGATTTCTGGTGGACGGAGCTGTGACCATTGGGTGCTCAGCCTGGGGGGCAGGAGGGCTTGGGGGGGCTTAGCTCAGCAGGGATGCTCTGCTCCTCTAGGGCAGGAGAGTTAGTGTCCCTAGCTGTGCTGGGCAGCCCTGCCTGGCAGGATGTGTATCAGCCATTCCTGGGCCATGTCTGGTTCCAGCTTGAGTTCCAAGCCCTGAAAACGAGGAAACACCTGAGCACCGATGGGAGAGACCATGGGTTTGGCTGAACTCTTGGAGGGCACAAGCCTCATGTCACCGGGTGTTTGTCTCCCACTGTGTGGGAGAGAGAGCTTGGGGTATTTGGGTTCCTGTGCAGCTTCCTTGGGGCGCTGCGCTGGGGAGGCCGCTCCTGAGGGGCTGTGTCCCAGGGAAGGCTGCATCCCGGAGGCTCCTCCTTCTGTGGGCTGGGGTGACCCTGCAAGTTCTGCTGCGAGGAAGGGGTGGGGTCTACATCCAAAGAGGAGTGGACAGCAGGGCAGTAGGGGGAATCTTCCCTTCTGCTCCACTCAGTGAGGCATTACCTGCAGTGCTGCTTCCGGCTCTGAAGCCCAGGAGAAGGACTTGGAGCAAGCCCAGAGGAGATGCTCCGAGAGCTGGAGAGGGATTTTGAACAAGGGCCTGGAGGGAGAGGAGAAGGGAGAATGGTTTCACACTGACAGAGGTCAGGGTTAGATGGGATATTGGGAAGGAAATCTTCCCTGAGCAGGTGAGGAGGTCCTGGCACAGGGTGCCCAGAGCAGCTGTGGCTGCCCCATCTCTAGAAGTGTTCAAGGCCAGGTTGGATGGGGCTTGGAGCACCCTGGCCTAGTGGAAGGTGTCCCCTGGCCATGGCAGGGAGTGGGGCTGGATGATCTTTTAAGGTCCCTTCCAACCCAAACAATTGCGGGATTGCAGGATCTGGCGAGGTCCTGCCCTCCTGCCCGTGGCTCCGCCCGTGCTGTTCTCCTCGCCGTTCCCCGCAGCCCGCCCGGGCCGGGGCTGGCGGAGCCGCGGTTGACGCAGTAACTCGAGCCGCTGCCGGGCTGGGGGGGCGGCTCTGCCGGGCTGGGGGGGCGGCTCTGCCCGGCGCCGGCTGTTTGTTGACACTGAGCCGGAGCTGCCGGCGCCGCTGCCCTCGCCAGGCTCCCCGTGCCGGGCCCCCCACGGCGCTGCTGTGCTCCCCACTTTGTTCTGCCCCCTTGTCCCTCATTAGCACAAACTCCAGCTTGCTTTTGAGGCCTTTTCGCGGAACAAAGCGGCTGCTCAGACCAATTCTGCACGTTCCCCCTCCTGAGTTCTGATTAACAATAACCCGCAGTGACTCGTCCCGCGCTGCCCTGCGGCCTGTGCCCGCCCAAATCCTGGGGTGATGGGGAGCTCTGCACCCCCCCAATGCTCTTTGCCTTTGCTGAGGAGATCCCTCCTGACAGCCAAGGCACGGAGCCTGTGCCCAGGCCTGGGTAGCATGTCCTGAGCTGCAGGGAAGTGTTTCCTTGGGAGCCAGGTCGCACAAGCTAAAGCTGAGCTGAGAAACAGGAGAAGGTCAAAAAAGCCAAAGGATTAGTCCCTGCTGGAGCAAACAGGGTTTAGTTTGGTCACGTGGGTTGTCATAGTTGTTTTCCAACCACCACTTTTTTTTATTAACTTTTTGCGATGAGTTTGTTGAGTGCCCAGAGCCCCTGGAAGTGTTCCAGGCCAGATTGGATAGGGCTGGTCTAGTGAAAGTATCCCTGCCCATGGCAGAGGGATGGAACTGGATGGGATTTAAGGTTCCTTCCAACCCAGAACAGTCTGAGATTTTTTGATTCTATTGTCTTTGAGATGTTTGAGACCTAGGAAATGAGCCTTGCTACTGTGGGTGAGCTGCAGGTCTCCCGTTGCAGTGGGATGGGTGGGAATGGCCCCACAACTCCACGCAGTGTTTTCCATGGTGCAGGTGCTCTGGTGTCCTGCTGGTGCTTTGCTTTCCCCTCTCTCCCTTCCCCTTCTGGGTTTGGTCACTGACCCAGCACATCCATGCAGTCACAGCAGTGGCCCCCTGCCCGAGCTGCAGAGGTGTTGTGCCAGGGAGCTGAGGTGTGCCTGTGGGTCCGAGCCGTGCCCGTGGGGCTGAGCCGTGCCCAGGATCCGAGCCGTGCTCAGGATCTGAGCCATGCCCATAGGGCTGAGCCGTGCCCGGGATCTGAGCCGTGCCCGGGATCTGAGCCGTGCCCAGGATCCGAGCCGTGCCCAGGATCCGAGCCGTGCCCAGGATCCGAGCCGTGCCCAGGATCCGAGCCGTGCCCAGGATCCGAGCCGTGCCCAGGATCCGAGCTGTGCTCAGGATCTGAGCCATGCCCATAGGGCTGAGCCGTGCCAGGATCTGAGCCGTGCCCAGGATCTGAGCCGTGCCCGGGATCTGAGCCGTGCCCAGGATCTGAGCCGTGCCGGGATCTGAGCCGTGCCCAGGATCCGAGCCGTGCCCAGGATCTGAGCCGTGCCCAGGATCCGAGCCATGCTCAGGACCTGAGCTGTGCCCGTTCCCCGCAGGGCTGCCCGGGGAGTCGCCGCTCGTGCGGGTGCTGGAGGACGAGTCCCGCAGCCGCCTGGGCCGCTTCAACCAGAAGGACGTGTCGATGGTGTTCAGCAGCGTGATGCGGCTGCACCCCTCCAGCCCCCACCCGCTGGTGGAGTCCTGCCTCAGCAGCCTGGAGCGGCACCTGGAGAAGGAGCGGCACCCCCAGACCCTCTTCCTGCTGCTCTCCTACTACCGGCTGCGGGCGCAGGCGCTGCAGGGCCACGCCGCCTCCGACCAGCAGCTCATCAACAACCGCAAGATCCTGCGCCTGGTGCGGCACACGCTGGGCCAGGTGAGCGCCATGAGGGAGCACGAGCTGGCGCTGCTGGACGAGATGCTGGCCCTGTGTGCCCAGGAGGCCAACAACAAGGCCCTGGAGGCCATCTTCAGCTCCCAGCTCTTCTATGAGAACCGGCAGGAGCGCTTCATTCGCAGCATGGCAGGTGAGGGGTGCACAGGTGGGGTCCAGCATTGCTGCCTGCCCTGGGGGTGCAGGGCTCTGGTCAGGTAGAGGACGTGGGGGCCTTTGGCCAGGTGGGGGGCAGCCTTGCAGACACTTTCCCTGCCCCTGGGGATGTTTGGGGATGCCCCTGGTGGCAGCCTCAGCTGGGGCCCTGCTGAGCCCCAGAACCAGAGCAAAAGGATTGCTGTGTCGTGGCCACCCTTGTCACTGATAGCCCAGCCCCTTGGCAGGCTGGGAGCCCCCCATTACTCTAGGGTCTGGCAGGGACCAGTAGCCCCCCATTCCTTTCCCACCGTGACCCCAGGCTGGGCACAGTAGAGGTTTGGTGGGATTTTGCAGAAGGCCCCACCTGTGCTCCATCTGCACTTTCTGGCTGTGCACGACAGGCCTCAGCCTCTCCTGATCCAGACCTGGGGGTTTTTAGGAGCTGCATGGCTTTTGAGGTTTTTGGGACTGGTGCTACTGTCCAGTCCCGTCCTGCCCCCTGCCCGGGGTGTGGTGGCTGTAGAGGATGTGGGTGGGGACAGAGCTGGCCCCTGTGACAGTGTCCCTGCTTTGCTGGCTCGCAGAGTGGCTGCCCCGGAAGGCAGAGAACCTCACGCCCTACACCATGGCCCTCATCGCCAAGTACGTGGCGCGGCACCGGCTGCGCGAGCCGCGGCTGCTCGACACCATCGCCAACTTCCTGCTGAAGCGCGGGGAGCAGCTCGACAGCAAGGTGAGCGCTCGCCTCACCTGTGGGCTCACCTGGGCAGGGGAGCCATGGCTCTTCTCCATCCTGATGGGGCATTCCAGGGGACCAGGGGCCGTGCCCGTTCCCGGCAGGTTCTGAGCTCCCGTCTCTTCAGGGCACTGGGCAGGTGGCCCCGACCTGCCCTTTGTCCCACCTGGCCTCACACTCCTCTCTTACCACAGGTGATCCAGAAGTTGGTGTTTCCCTTCAGCCGGATGAACTACCGCCCATCCAACCACGGCGAGCTCTTCCCCAAGCTGGAGGCCATCTTGGAGCAGAAGGCCGGCAGCTCCCCACTGGCCACCGTCAACATCCTCATGTCCATGTTCCAGCTCAGCCACTTCCCACAGACTGTCCTGCACCAGGTCTTCTCCCCAGGCTTCATCAGCAATGTCATGAGTACGTCGGACCGTGGTGGGGTGGTCCCAGCCAGGGTGGGGGTGGTCCCAGCCAGGGTGGGGGTGGTCCCAGCCGGGTTAGGAGTGGTCCCAGCCAGTGTAGGGGTGGTCCCAGCCAGGGTTAGGGGTGGTCCCAGCCAGGGTGGGGTGGTCCCAGCCGGGTTAGGAGTGGTCCCAGCCAGGTTAGGAGTGGTCCCAGCCAGTGTGGGGGTGGTTCCAGCCTGAGTGGGGGTGGTCCCAGCCGGGTTAGGAGTGGTCCCAGCCGGGTTAGGAGTGGTCCCAGCCGCCTGGCTGGGTGCGGGTGCCCGTCCCAGCGCCCCCCGTGCTCCGTGCCCCGCAGGCAGCCCCTACGCGCTGATCGTGCGCCGGTACCTGTCGCTGCTGGACGCGGCCGTGGAGCTGGAGTTCCGCGAGTACAGTGGTCCCCGCCTCGACCCGCGCTACCGCGTGCTCATGTTCGAGCACGCCCTGACCGCCGACGAGGCCAACAGGAAGTACAGGTGAGGGGGCGAGGGGAGGGACCACCCTCTGCTGTCCCCTAGAGTCACAGAATCATTCAGAATTGCAGAATTGTTTGGGTTGGGAAAGCCTCAGAGACCTCAGTGGCGAAGAGGTGCTATTCATACTGGGAGAACTGGTTTGGAAACGCCTCCAAGTCCAGCCAGAGTTGCCAGCAGGGGGCAGAAGCTGGGTGTGGGGGCTGCCTGGCCAAGGCATTCTCGCAGTCAGTGCACTCTCTCTGCCACTCCAGCCTCACCACATTCTAAGCATTTTGGGGGATACCACCTGCTGGAAGCAGGACGTACAGAAGGTCAGGAGACTGGCATACAGATGAAGGCCTTCAGATTGACAATGAGGAGAGCAAAATCAGATGACGAGAATGCATCCTGCACATCCCATTTCCCCAGCAGGATGTGGGCAGAGGAGGAGGAGGAAGGGTGCATGCATGAAGGGACTGCACATCTGGATGAAGATGTTGTAACAGTGCTGGGTGAAGCCCCTGAGTCCACCTGTCCCCCAGCACTGCTAAGATCACTACTGCCCATGTCCCCAGGTGCCACATCCACATGGCTGTTAAATTTCCTCAGGGGTGGGGACTCCCCCATGCTCTGGGCAGTGGTGCCAGGGCTGGGCAGCCTTTTTGGGGGGCATTTGGTGTACCAGGAGGTTTTCTTCAAAAGGAGCTGAGGCCCATCCCTTCTTGGCTCCCAACAGCAGAGCCCAGAACTCCAGCGCTGTGCCTTCAGTCCTAGGGGTTCCCATCTCCACGTTGATGCACTCAGCACCAGCAGTGCTGGGGGGACGTGCCAGCCCCCGCAGTGCCCCCATGGTTGTTCCCTCCTTGCAGCTACAAGGGGCTGGTGGCTGAGGCGCTGCGGCAGCTGGTGGGGGAGGAATGCTACCGGCAGGACGAGGTGCTGCCCCCTGGGTACTGCACAGGTAACCCTTGGGCTGGGGGACAGGGCTGCCAGGTGGGATCTAGGGGCTGAGGGTGGCAGGTCGCTGGGGGCAGAATGAGCTCTGGCTGCTTTGTCACTGCTTTCCCTGTGACACTGCCTTTGGGACAAAGCTTCGCACTGCAGAAAGAGGGGGCTCCCCTGCGCCTGTTTGCTGGCTCTGAGTCCCAGCTGGGGCACAGTGTTGTCAAGCCCATGTCCCATCAGTTATTGATCCCTGTTCTGTCTCCTGCAGACTTCCTGCTGTGGATCAACCGCTCGGGCACGGTGCTGCCTCTGTCACGCGTTCCAGCAGCTTCCAGGGCGCCCCCAGCCCCGTCCCCGTCGCCATGTCGCTGCGGTCCAGCGTCCTCGCCCTCACCTCGGATTTGCAGGACTTTGCCCCGTTTGCTGCAGAGACGCCCAGCAGCCCCCCAGGGCCCCGGGAGAGCGGCCGTGCCGGGCGGTTCCTGCCGGCGCTGTGCCCGGCCCCGGGGGGGCCCTGCTTCCAGCCCCCCTCGGACTATTTCTGCGGGCTGAGCAAGGAGCCGTCCCTGGGCAGCCCGGGCAGCTCCACGCTCAGCAGCCCCTCCGAGTGCCTCTCGGCGCCGCCGCCCGGCACCCCCGACTGCTCTCCCCGCGCCTCCTCCGCCTCCCTCTTCCAGTTCCCCATCGGCAAAATCCTGGAGGAGGAGGAGGAGGGTGCCAGCTGCCCTGGCCAGGAGCACGGCTGCTTCCAGGGGAGCAGGCTCAGGAGCAGCCCGAGGAGCGGAGCCCCCGGCAGCGGGACGCCGCCCGGCCCCCGGGCTCGCCGCGCCGGCCCAGCCCCAAGCGCGGCCCGGGCGAGGGGCCGCAGGGTGCCGAGGACATCCAGAGGTAGGAGCAGGGCCACGTCCCCAGGCAATGGCCTGGTGCCTTTGGCAGGACAGCCACCCCAACGCTGCCCTGGGCTCCTGCTCGCTGAGACGCAGCCCTGGCCCCTTCCCACCCAGTGCCATGGGGCACCCATGTCCCCACTGCCCTGGGCTGCTCCATACAGCTGTCCCTGCCCTCTGGGGTCACTTGGGGTGTCCCCACTGCCCTGGGCTGCTCCATACGGCTGTCCCTGCCCTCTGGGGTCACTTGGGGTGTCCCCACTGCCCTGGGCTGCTCCATACGGCTGTCCCTGCCCTCTGGGGTCACTTGGGGTGTCCCCGCTGCCTGGGCTGCTCCATACAGCTGTCCCTGCCCCCTGGGGTCTGGGTGTCCCCACTGCCTGGGCTGCTCGTGGGGCTGTCCCTGCCCTCTGGGGTCACTTGGGGTGTCCCCACCGCCCTGGGCTGCTCCATACGGCTGTCCCTGCCCTCTGGGGTCACTTGGGGTGTCCCCACCGCCCTGGGCTGCTCCATACAGCTGTCCCTGCCCTCTGGGGTCACTTGGGGTGTCCCCACTGCCCTGGGCTGCTCGTTACGGCTGTCCCTGCCCTCTGGGGTCACTTGGGGTGTCCCCACTGCCCTGGGCTGCTCGTTACGGCTGTCCCTGCCCTCTGGGGTCACTTGGGGTGCTCCTCTGCAGCTGCTATGGTGCTGGGGAGCAGGGTGCATGGGGTGGGCAATACTGTGGCGTGGGGTGACGCTGTCTTCCCCACTGTCCCCTGTCCAGGGTGGTGCTGTCGGTCAATGACAAGTGGCACTACTGCCAGAACTCCGACATCCTGGTGGGCTCCCGGGCCATGAGGGACCGGCACCTGCGGCTGCTGGGATACTGTCTGGTGCAGGTAAGTGGGGGCTGCCCCACCTCCTCAGGGCCAGGGGACACAGTGGGTGAGGGGCTGTGAGCTGGAATCCCCCTGGACGGATGGCCATGGAGCTGGCATCCCCAGTGTAAACACTCCTGTCCCTGTGAGAGGAAGCAGGGATGACTCATCCTCATGTCTCCTTGCCCTCCCCCACCCCATGCAGGACTTTTTCCATGCAGCTGGTGGGTGACACCAGCCCTGATGGAAAGCAGAGACAAGGGACAGTGTGTCCTGTGAGCTGAGACCCAACCTGAGTGAGGGGAAGGGCAAGGAGAGGGTGTTCAGCCCAGGCTGGCAGACACAGCCACAGTGAGGCCTCAGGGTGAAATCGGGTGGGGGACACACGCATGGTGACCTATGATCCCATGTGCTGAGGGGGCAGGAGGGAGGTTGATTGACCTTCTGTGGCAGAGCCTTGCCTGCCCTGGTTCCAGCCCCAGCTGTTCCCTTCTGAGTGCTGGGACTGAGAGAGCCCTCAGGTCTGCAGCTCCTTTGGCAAAGTCCAGGTGTTGGTTTAGGATGTGCAGCTCCCATGTGCTTGTTTGTGGGTGGTTTTAGCCTGAGGATGAGTCTTTCTGAGGAAAGTGGCTCTGGAAATGAGCCCTCAGTCCTGTTCACTCTTGCACTGCAGAGAGGACCAGGATTACAGTAGTGCTTCCACCGTGCCATCCCACAGCCATTCCCAAACTGTCTCACCCCCTGCTGCTGCCAGGCTGTGCCAGCTGCAGCTCCTCCTCATTCTAGAGCTCAGCAGCCCAGAGCCCCGTGTTTGTGCAGAGCTCCAGAGTCCTGTGACTGCTGAGAAATCACCTGGGAGCTGGGCTGGGAGCAGGGCCAGCTCTCCCTTGAGCTGGTGTTTGGGCTGGGCAGGGCTGGGCTGTCTGTGTCCCTCCTGCAGAAGGCACAGCAGGGACCCAGCTGAAGGGACCTTAAACACACCCAGTGCCAGCCCCTGCTCTGGGCAGGGACACCTCCCACTGTCCCAGGCTGCTCCCCACTGCTCCCCACTGTCCAGCCTGGCCTTGGGCACTGCCAGGGATCCAGGGGCAGCCACAACTGCTCTGGGCACCTGTGCCAGGGCCTGCCCACCCTCACAGGGAACAACTCCTGCCCAAGATCCCATCCAGCCCTGCCCTCTGGCAGAGGGAAGTGGTGTTTTGTCCCTCCAGGCTCTTGACTTACGTCCCTCTCCACCTCTCTTAGAGCCCCTTTAGGCACTGGAAGGGGCTCTGAAAGGTCTCCCCAGAGCTTCTCTTTCCTGGTGAACACCCCCAGTTCTCACCTGTGGGTCAAGGGGCTCCAGCCCTTGGAACCCCTCGGAACCTTTATTCCTTCCCCTGCGCTGCCAGTGGCTGGAGCACTGGTCCCAGTGACCCTCAGGGGCTGCTCTGTGAGTGAGTGCTGGTGCCCTCAGGGCTGTTGGACCCACAGAGTTTTCAGCCCCTCCAGTACCCTGCCACCTTTCATGCAGGGTGCTGACAGGGGCTCGATGGTGGTGATGGTGAGGCTCCAGATTCCTCCCTGTGTGCCTGCACCAGCTGTCCAGGGCTGAGCTCAGGCTGGACCCGGGTATTGTCTGCACTTCCCATGCCACTGTCCACACTTGTGTCCATCCCCCCGGCAGGAACCTCCTTTGCCAGGGAGGGATCTGTGTCCTGCATCTTCCTCCCGTCCCCCCAGAAGGCTGAATGGGGCTGGGGCTGGAGGTACTGGGGATGCAGGGGGGGCCAGGCATGCTGTCATGGCTCTGACATCCCCCTGTCCCCTCACAGCTGCCTTACACGGAGCTGGAGAAGGTGAGTGGCATCGAGGAGGCCAAGCACTACCTGCGGCAGAAGCTGAGGGAGCTGCGCTTCTGAGGGACGGATCGGGGGGTGTGGGGGGCCAGGTGGGTGCTGCCAGCCCCTTCCCCTGCGCGGGGGATACGGAGCTGCCCCCCATCCTGGGGGCTCAGGGGGATATGGAGATGCTCCCCATCTGGGGGGGCCAGGCTGTGGGGCCAGGCCGTGGGCACCTGCTCCTGCTGTGGGGCTGGGGGAGTGTGAGATTATTTATTGCCGTTACGGGGGGCCGGGGTGTGACTTGAGGGGTGCTAGGGGAGGATGGGGGAGTTACTGGGGAAGGTCCTTCATGGTCCCCCTGCCCCAGCTCTGCCATTCCAGCCCAATCTGTTGCTGCAGGGGCTGGGCCTGGCCTGGGCTGCACTGGGGGCTGTCCCCATGTCCCCAGCGCTGGGGACAGGGCAGGGGTCCCGGGGGGCTGCAGGGGATCCTACGCAGGGCTGGGAGCGGGTGTGCACATGGGGCTGTTCCCAGGGCCTGGGCCCGCAGGAGGGGGGTTAGGGAAGGGGGAACTTTCCAATAAAACTGGTGAAAAGTGTGCAAAGTCCGGTCTCTTTATTAGTCGAAGGCAGCAGGGGGGGCCCCAGCCCGCACCCCGGTAGCCCCCCGACACCGCTCGGAGCAGCTTCCCTCAGCGCGGGGGTCCCAGCACCTCTGCCCTGAGCCCTGCGCTCCGAATAAAGCTGTTTATTGCCTTGGAATTGCCTGTCCCCCTTCCCCGGGGGCTCGGCTGACGCCCGAGTGTGGGGCGGGAGCCGAGGGGCTGCTGAGGGGCCGGGGGCTCTGTCCGGGGTGCGGGCACCAGGTGCCCGAGGGACTGCGCCTGGCCCGGGGCTCCTGGGCCGGTGCCCCCGAGGGTCGGGACAGCCCCGGGACAGCGCAGGGCCCCGGGACAGTGCAGGGCCTGAGACAGCGCCGGGACAGGACCGGGCCCGGAATAAGAGCCGGGCCCCGAGACAGGGCCGGGCCCAGGGACAGCGCCGGGCCCGGAATAAGAGCCGGGCCCCGAGACAGGGCCGGGCCCCGGCCCCGTCGTGCGGGACTCCTCGTGGCCGGTGCCCACCGCGAGCCGTGAGCGCTGCCGTCCTCACACCGGCATCGGCATCTCGTTGTACTCGTCCACACCTTCCCGCTCGTCCAGGATGGGCTCAGCCTCGGCTGCGTCCAGCTGCAGGACACGGTGCTGAGCGGCAGCGAGGGCCCCCGGCCCTGCCGTGCCCCGAGCCACCGCCCGCAGCCCCCGGGACAAGGGAGAAGGGACACGGCCACTTACACACTTCATCTCCCGGTCGGTGAAGATGCGGCTGAGCAGGCACATGCGGAGCGGCACCGTGAGGATGAGGATGAAGGGGAAGGCGAGGGAGGCCACAGTGGACATGACGGCCCAGAGCACGGCCAGGCAGGCCAGCTGCAGCCCGGTGAACAGGTGCATGCGCAGCGTGCGCACCTGGGCACGGAGCGCAGTCAGTGCCAGCCGGGCCCTGTCCCCTTCCCACCACAGGCACGGCTTGGCCAGGGGTACCCACAGCCCAGACACGGCCCCCAGCCCCCCCCCGAGTCCCTGCTCTGTCCTCTGCCCCCTAAACAAGGCTCTGCCCCAGCCTGTCCTGCAGACACCGCAGTGCTCCCACACAAGGGTACCCCAGTCTGACTGCTGTCCCAGACAAGGCTCCTGCCCCTAAACATCGTCCCCAGGCCCCCTCCCCACCTTTTTGACATAGGTGACATCAGGGTGGTGCTTGGGGGGCATCAGCAGCAGCTGCAGGCGCTCGTAGAACTGGATGCCATTGAGGGAGGTGACACCCATGTAGAGGAAGATGCCGAAGAGCACGGCCAGCGGGATCTGCCGCAGCAGGTCCCCGATGACGATGGACAGCCCTGGGCCAGAGCAGTGTCAGCCTGGGCAGGGGGCTCAGCACAGCCCTCCAGCCCCATGCCCCCTGCCCTCACATGGGGAGGGGAGGGTCCCACATCCCTGTGTCCCACCGCAGCCCCCAGGTCCCGAGGGCCACACCTACCAACAAGCACGGCCACCAGCAGCCCGGTGACCCGCTGCTCCTTCACCTCCTGGATCTTAGGCTTGTCTCCAGGTGCCACGGCCTTGCTCATGACGGTGAGGGCATTGGCATGGGTGACCGAGCGCACGGTGGCTGCGGCCAGCCAGGGCAACCCAAAGAGTGCAAAGAAGCCGCCCATGGCCACGATGAGCAGGAGGTCGAGGTGGAACCCGGAGCCCTTCTGCAGCATCCGCTCCTTCTTGCTGATGATCAGCCTGGGCATCAAGGCAGACGGTTGGCACAGCACAGGCTCCCCCTCGCAGCACCTCTGCCCCCTGCCCAGCCCCACTGCTCTCACGTGGTGATCTGGGTCTCCATGAAGATGAGGATGAAGACGAGGATGGCGGGGAGGCCACTGGCCACCATCATCCACACGGGGAAGGCACTCTGCATGCCCAGGGGGTTGATCACCCAACCCCGCTTGTCTGGGGCTGTCACGGAGAACCCACTGGGCACACTCAGCTTCTGCAGGGGGTGGGGGAGACAAATGCTGAGCGGGCACTGGCTGTGCCCCATAGACTGATGGGGCCCATGGAGGCACCGGGACCCACAGAAGCCAGACTCAGAGGGAGAGGGAAGGTCAGATGCCAGGAGCCAGAGGTGGCTGAGCAGGTGCAGGCATGCTGGGGACAGATGGAGCTGCTGAGCCACAGCCAGGACAGCGGGGCAGGGCACAGGGATCCCTAGGAGGGTGTGGGGTTAGGCACCCTGCCCAGGCAGTGGATGGGTGGCTGCTCACCTGTGTGTAGGTGTCCTGGATGCTGTAATCCACCAGCACCATTACCAGGATGGCGATGGGCACCCCAAAGTCCCCGATGAGCCTCCGGATCTGGGGGAACACCAGCACCAGCCTGGCCACAGCCCTCCTGGCTCAGCCCAGCCCCCCTGGGCTCGTCCCAGCCCCACGGCCCCCAGGCTCAGCCCAGCCCCCCTGGGCTCGTCCCAGCCCCACGGCCCCCAGGCTCAGCCCAGCCCCCCTAGGCTCGTCCCAGCCCCACGGCCCCCAGGCTCAGCCCAGCCCCCCTGGGCTCGTCCCAGCCCCACGGCCCCCAGGCTCAGCCCAGCCCCACGCCCGCGGCCGTCCCCACGCACCCGTCCGGGGAAGAAGCGGCTGTTCTTGAACTTGCGCAGGAAGAAGGCGATGAAGAAGGTGCCAGCCATGAGCACCAGTGAGAGCAGCGCCGTGTTGGGCTGCCCCGTGACCTTGGTGGCACCGCGGGCAGCCGGGCTGCTGGCCAGGCCTGTGGTGTTGGCCACGGCCGCGCTGCCGTTGCCCCAGGCCTCGGCCGAGCCGTTGGCGCTCAGGCAGCCGTGCAGGGGGTGCTCTTGGAAGATCTGGAGCAGGAGGATGGGATGTTCAGCCCCATCTGCCCGGCCCTGCCGCAGCCTCCCGGCTCATCCCCCACAGCTCACCTTGGCCAGCTTGGAAAAGGTCTCGTAGATGAAGATGAGGGAGATGAGAAAGGCAAAGATCTCCTGGGTGAAGCGGGAGACGAAACGCACCAGGAAGCTGCCCTCAAAGGCCACCATGACCAGCACAATGAGGATGAGCCAAAAGCCGATCCAGACACGCCCCACCAGGTACTCCAGCTCGTTGGATGTGCAGAACTGCCCAGCCGTGCAGACAGACGGATGGACAGACGGGGGTCAGGACGGTTGCAGGGCTGGATAGGGCCCTGGGCAGTGGGGCAGAGCCCTGGCAGGAGGGCTGGGGGGGGTCTCTGCCCTGGGCAGTGGGGTTGGGGCAGGGGTGTCTCCCCCAGCCCCCAGGGCACAGCCCAGCACCTCACCGTGAAGAAGGCTTCCTCAAAGACAAGCAGTGGCCCCGAGAAGCCGATGATGAGCAGGGGCTGAGCACCCAGCAGGCAGAAGAGGACGCCCTGCAGTGACGTGGAGATGATCAGCTCCGACACCCCGATCAGGTCCTGCGTCTTCTCCCCTGTGGCAGCACAGGCTCAGGCACAGCATCAGCACAGGCCCTTTGGTCACAGCCCTGCCCCGCAGCACACACAGGGGGCAGCCCCAGCCTGCACCCCCCTGCAGGCCCCCACGCCCCCACTCACCCAGCAGCCCCCCGAAGGTGATGGCAGGCGACAGCGCAGCGAAGTAGATGAAGATGACGGCGGCGATGCACTGCGGGTCCAGCGCGTCGCGGAAGTCGCTCAGGTACTTGGGGTACCTGCGCCGCACGTCCCGGATCAGCCCCCCAAAGGGGCGCCCCGTGCGCCTCAGGGGGTCGTCATCCTCCTCAGCCTCGTCCTCCACCACCTTCAGCTTCAGCAGCGCTGGGGGCAGACGGACAGACAGACAGACAGACAGACAGACAGTGAGACCCCGACAGCTGGGACACCCCCCAAACCCTGCCCTGGCCCCAGCCCTGCCCCTGGCACCTTTCTCCTCAGGGGACTTGGGCTCCAGCAGCAGCCTCCGCTCCTGCTCCATCCTCTTCTTCAGCATCTCGCGCTGGAAGTGGGCGACGCTGCGCAGCAGCTCCTCGCCCTGCACCTCGGACGGCGGCAGCACCACGCTGCAGTCCAGGAACTCGTTGATGGCGTTCAGGAGGTCGTGGCGGTCGTCAGCCAGGTACGCGGCCTCGTGGAATTGCTGGGGGGCAGCGGCAGGGTCAGTGCCCACGCCACGGCTCTGTGGTGTCCTGAGAGCCCGGGGCCACACAGCCCCAAGCCTCAGGATGGCCCTGGTCTGGTACAGCCCTGAGCCCCCAGCCCTGGTACAGCCCTGGCACAGCTCCAGCCCATGAGACCCTGACATGGCAAGGCCCAACTGGCATCCTGGCATGGCCCCAAGCTCCCCAGCCCCAAAAGGCCTCCAAGCCCTCATCCTGGCATTTCTCTGAGACCCCAGCATTGGCATAATCTGAGCCCTTCACCCCAACTCATCTGAGTCCTGAGCTCCCAGCCCCATCACAGCCCCAAACCCCCAACCCAGTGGTGTCTCAAGACCATAGTCCCAGCATGACCCTGAACCCCCCGCCCTGGCACCACCCTGAGCTCCCTGCCCAGCACAGCCTCAAGCCCCTGTCCCAGCAGAGCCCTGAGCCCCTATCCTGGTACAGTCCCAACCCCCCCAGCCTGGCACAGGCTGAGCCCCCCACCCCAGCAGGACCCCAATGTCCCGGGGCACGGACCTTGTCGGACATGAGGGTGGAGATGGAGCGCCCAATCTCGTGATAGTCCATGTGGGTGCTGCTGGGGCCCAGCAGCACGAAGAGGAACCGCACAGGCACAGGCACCTCCAGCACGGCGTCCAGCTCCACGGCCTCCTGCAGCCGCACGAAGGCCATGGTGGGCTGGTCCAGGAACTCCACACAGCCTGGGGGGCACAAGGGGCACAGGGGTTAGCGGGGTGCCTGCTGTGCTGTCCCCACACCCCCAGCCTGCCCACCCCTCCGTACCCACGAGCACCACGGTGGCCTCAGCGTTGTCTGGGATCTTCTCCAGCAGCTTCAGCTCGTGCTTGGACTTGGAGCGGGTGATGCCGGCCGGGGGTGTGGGAGTGAGGACCTCCCTCTGCGGGGTCAGAGCGGGGGGCTGGGGTCAGGGCCCTTCCCCAGGGCACGGGCAGGGCCGGGGGGCCACGGCACCCACCTCCCGCTCCACGTCCACGCGCGTGTCGTGCTCGCCGGCGTGGCCGGCTATGAGGGGCTCGGTGACGGCCGGCTCGCTGCCCTCAGCCACGTGGTTGGTGCTGTGGTGGTGCACGAGCAGCGAGCCCAGGCTGCCCGCAGAGATGTTCCGCGGGAAGGAGAACTCCTTCTCGTCGCTCGGGTGGCTGCGGGGCAGGGCCAGGGCTGTCCGAGGCGGCCCAAGGGCACAGCCATTGCCAGGATCCCAGGGACAGCCTCAGCCCTGCGGCTCAGGGCGCAGAGCCCGGGGAAAGGGGCTGCTCGCGCCCCCCGTGCCCACCTGTGCTTGAGCAGCAGCGCCCGCAGCACGTTGGCGCGGTCCTCGGCCCGGATCTGGTCCGTGATCACCATCTGCTCCACCACCTGGTGAGCCACCCCCGGCAGCGTCTTCTGGTCCAGGTCCAGGAGCACGGCCCCTGCACAACGGAGTGGGGGCTGAGGCCAGCAGGGACAGGACCCCACCCCACCACGGGCCCCGCAGGGTGGTCTGCGCCTCCCTACCGTGGGCCAGGGTCTTGCGGAGCTCCAGGAGGCTGCGGAAGGACAGGGAGGCCACGTGGGGTTTGCCCCAGCGGTCTGTCTCCTCCTCCACGTCCTCCTCAAACTTGATCCAGCGTGCTGTCTCCTTCCACTGCAGCTCCTGGTTCTTGTCCACCACCAGCTCGTTCAGCTCCACAAACACCTGCCGGGCAGGCAGGTCAGTGCCGGGCCCCAGGACCCCCCGTCCCTGCCCGCTCCCCGCCCCGGGACCCCGCACCTCGTGGGGCTGCCGGTCCTGCTTGCGCTGCCGCGTGCTGGGCTCCTTGTGGTCCTTGCTGACGTGAACCACCTGTGCCTTGGCGCTCTTGCGCACCAGGTGCCGCCGCACGCCCGGCACGTCCTCGAAGCGGTGACCTGAGGGGGGTCAGCAATGCTGGGGGGGCCAGTCTACACCTCAGACCCCAGCACAGGGGACACCGAGCCCTGGCACGGGTGGCCATGGCTGGAGCTGTGGGATGTGTCCTGCCTGGGCTGCTCAGGGCACAGCGATCGTCCCAGTGCTGGGGGCAGGTGCTGCAGCTCTGGGGGGTTAACTGGTCACCACCAGCAATGCCAGGCAGGAGTGGAGGTAGCTCCTGGCACTGGGGTCACCTGCTCCCTATGTGCCAAGGCCCACCCATGCCCACTGGCACACGGGTTCTGTCCTGGCTGTGCTCTCCTGGGAGTGCCACAGCAAAAGCATCACCCTGAGAGTCCTGAGCTGTGAATGCCTGGGGCTGGTGAGTGCCCAGGGGAGCCACCACCACTGCTACTGCCCTCACTGGCTGCAGCTGCCCCGGGCTCAGCTCTGGGCCACACCCCACAGGGACTCTGTGGGGCATCAGCCCTGGCAAACCCACCATCCCAAGCACTGCCAGCCCCACCGTCCCAGCCCCACTGTCCCAGCACCACCATCCCCAGCCCCACCACCCCAGCCCCGCTCCACTGGCACTGCCAGCCCCACTGTCCCAGCCCACTCTCCCGACATAGACTGGCCACCAGTGCAGCTCCAGGTGTGCAGCCCCAGGTGCACAGCCCCAGGTATGCAGCCCCAGGTGTGCAGTCCCAGGTGTGCAGCCCCAGATGCGCAGCCCCAGATGCGCAGCCCCAGATGTGCAGCCCCAGGTGTGCAGCCCCAGGTGTGAGCCCCAGGTGTGCAGTCCCAGATGCACAGCCCCAGGTGTGCAGTCCCAGGTGTGCAGACCCAGATGCACAGCCCCAGGTGTGCAGCCCCAAATGCGCAGCCCCAGATGCGCAGTCCCAGATGTGCAGCCCCAGGTGTGCAGCCCCAGGTGTGAGCCCCAGGTGTGCAGTCCCAGATGCACAGCCCCAGGTGTGCAGCCCCAGATGCGCAGCCCCAGGTGTGCAGCCCGAGGTGTGAGCCCCCACTCACTCTTCATGTAGTCCAGGTCGGCCGAGGCCAGTGTCTGAGCCTCTGACTCGTCCGTGGGCACGCTCTGGTAGCGGTCCTGCTCTGCCGCTGTCATGCTGCCGATGCAGCGCCGCTCGTGCAGGTTGTAGCTGCGGTGCCCCGGCTGTGACTTCGGCGCGGGGCGCCCCGGGGACCCGGCCTCAGCGGCTGCCCCCTCCCCCAGAGCCCCCTGCTCTGCATCAGGGCTGCAAGGCAGGAGCCACCTCAGTGCTGAGCCCCCCTCTGCACCCCAATCCTGCCGTGGGGTACTGCAAGGGGCTGCCAGTCCCCGGCCCTGCCATGGGGCGGCCAGAGGATGCTGCCCACTCCCCAGGAGCCCCGGCATGGCCCGAGCCCAGCTCACCTGGCCTGGGCTTCCCTGGGGGTCGTGCCCGCTCGGGGCTCAGGGGGGGAGCCGGGCAGTGCCGCGGGGGCTGCTGGCTCCTCTGCCTGGCGCTCGGGCACCTCATCCTCCTGCAGGAAGAACTGGGGGGACAGGGGGTGAGCCGTGTGCCCCTGGCCACGGGCAGCAGGGCCCCAGCTCCTCTGGTGCCCAGGCTGTGCCCAGACACGCTGAGCCCCCAGCCCAGCCCTGCCCTCACCTGCACAGCCTCGGCTGGCCCGGGATGCCGCAGCTCCTCCGCCGACCGCTCCGTCTCCGTGTCGCACGCGTCATCCTCATCCTCCTCAGCCTCCTCGATGGTGGGGGTCTCTCCGGGGACAGAGGCACGCCGGGCCTTCTTCTTGCCCTTTTTCGGGATGCCCTTCTTGCGGCGGGCGTCAGGGGGCAGGTGCGTGGAGAGCGGGTGGTGGATGTGGTGGGACGACTGCCGGTGGTCTGGGGGGACTGGGAGTTGGTGCTGCGTTCCCTGCCCATTTCCTGCCAGCTCCCCACTGCCTGCTCGCCCCCTGGCTGCTCCCTGCCCGTCCCCTGCTCCGTGCCCGCCCTTGGCCCCGCTCACACTCGAAGTCCTCCTCGCCGTAGCTGCGCCCGGCCTCCTCAGCGTTGCGGGGGTGAGCGTCGTTCAGGATCTCCTCGAAGCGCTCCACGCCCAGGGCCTTGTTCAGGTCCTTCTCCTCCTCCTCCTCCCCGAAAGCAGGTGAGCCGGCGCCCAGCGCCTCCTGCTCGGGCTGTGGGATGGGCAGCGATGAGCAGGCACAGGGCAGTGCTGGGTCACACAGCCCCGGACAGCGGCTCTCCGAGCCCCCAAAGGCATCCAAGGGCTGTGCCCCCCTGCGCCCTGGGCTGGGCACCCACGGCATCATTCGCACCCCACGGACCAGGCCCAGCGCTGTGCTCCGGTGTCACCTCCGCCCCACGTGCCACCGCAGCCCAGCTCCGGGCCCTGGGGCTGTGCCGGTGCCCGCTCTCCTGCCAACCCAGCGCCACCCGCGCTGCGCCCCTGTGTCCCCTCAGCACCGCGTGTCGTGCCCCCCGCCCACCCCCAGCGCTGTCCCCGCCCCGTTCTCCAGCCCCTGGACACGCAGAGACCCCGGCTCTGTGCCCGCCCGGCTCTGTGCCCCCCAACTCTGTGCCCCACAGCTCTGTGCCCCTCAGCTCTGTGCCCGCCCGGCTCTGTGCCCCCCAACTCTGTGCCCCACAGCTCTGTGCCCCACAGCTCTGTGCCCCTCAGCTCTGTGCCCGCCCGGCTCTGTGCCCCCCCAGTTCTTAGACATCCAGGCTCTGTGCCCCCAGGCTCTGTGCCCCAGGCTCTGTGCCCCCCAGCTCTGTGCCCCCCCCCAGCTCTGTGCCCCCCGGCCGTGGGTGCTGGGGGCAAGGGTGGGCTCGGGGCAGGGGGCGGGGCTGGGGGCGGCAGGGGATGCAGGGCTGGGGGCGTACAGGGCTGTGGAGGAGTGCGGGGGGGGAGGTTGTGGGGAGAATGCGGGACCGGGGTTGCGGGGGTGCGGGGGTGCGGGGGTGCGGGGACACGGGGGACGCGGGGCTGGGCTGGATGCGAAGGATGCGGAGCCGGCGGCTGCGGGGCTGCGGGAGGGGCTGCGGGAGGGGCTGCGGGGGGCGCGTCCCGGCCGGTCCTACCTGAGTCATGGCGGAGCCGCTCCCTCCGCAGCTCCCGCAGCGCTTTATCGGAGCGGCGGGACCGGCCGGGGATGGGGCCGGGGGGGGCAGAGCGAGGGGGGGCCCGGGGAGGGAACCGGGGGGGCGGCGGCTCCGTCCCGGCCTCGCCAAATATTGACGGAGCCGCCTCGCGGCCGTCTCAAGGTGACGGCGAACGCAGAGGGCACCGGCGGCACCGCGGCACCGGCGGCGGCCCGGAGCGACCGGCCCTCCCCCCGCGGAATGCAGACTGCCCCCGGGATGCACCGGGGCCCCGGGATGCGCCGGGCCCCCGCCGACCCCGGCCCCTCGGGACGCAGCAGCCCCTCCCGGCGAGCCCCGGCCCCGCAACAACCGGCTCGGCCCCCCTCGCCGAGCTGAGATTGCCCCGATCCCCGGTGCTGCACGGCCCCCCGGTGAATCCTAAATCCCCCAGTGCTGCACCCCTCGTATGCACCCCCCGGTATGGCCCCCACCCAGTGACCCGGGTTGGGGGTACAGGGGCACCCCAGGCACCAGGATCTGCCTGCAGGGACACCCCGGCAGCGGGGGGAGCTCCCAGCACCCGAGTGGGCGCCCCACAAGCAGCTGCAGGTCCAGGGCTGTGCTAAGGCCACCCCACGTGAACCCCAGCCCCAGTGTCAGGTTTGGGCACAGGTGCCCCATACCTGTCCCCACTGCACGGCGAGCACAGGGCCCCTCGGGGGGGAACCCAGAGGGGGACCCAGAGGTGACCCAGGTGACGACCCAGGCCACCCCATCACAGCCACCACCCTGGCACACAGAGGCTGCCACGTGATGGCAGCGCTGGCATCAGGCCCCCGTCCTGCACCTGCATCCCACGCTCCTGCCACATCCCTTCCACCATCCTCGTGACCCCTTTGACCCCCCAGACCCCCAAGCCCCATTGGCCATGGCCCCATGGCCCCAAACCTGCCGGGCTCCATCCTGCACCCTGGCAGCACCCAACACGCTCCTTTGTCCGGCACCTGGCGTCCCTGTGGCGCAGGTGGGCACGGTGCCCGGGGCTGGCACGGCACAGAGAGCCCCCGAGAGCCCCCCTAGGCCCAGCTTACCTGGGAGCCCCGGAGGAACTCCATTAGGATGGGGCCAGTCCCATCCCCGGTCACGTGCGCGCGACGGGGACGTGCCAGCAGCACCGGGCGGCCGCGGCGTGACACGGGGTCAATCATTAACTCGGCCCGGGACCCGTCGCCAGGGCAGTGCTGGCACCGCCAGCAGCGCCACGGCCGTGCCACCAGCGGCACTGGCACCGCGCCGGCCCCAAGGGCACCTGCCACCCTGCACAGCTGGCCTGGCCTGGCCTGGCCTGGCCTGGCCCGGAGCTGCTGTGGGGCACGGCTGAGCGAGGGGGCAGGTGCCACACAGCCCTGCCAGCACCCCACAGCCCTGCCAGCACCCCACAGCCCTGCCAGCACCCCACAGCCCTGTCAGCACCCCCCATCGCAGCCATCGGGCATCCCCCAGTGCAGCAAGGCAGCAGGGGCTGTGCCATGACACCCGGCACCCCTCCCGGCACCAGCGGGGGTGCAGCTCTCACCCCCCCGGCACAGGGCCTGTCCCCGCGGTGGCACTTACGCTCTGGAAGGCTGAGGAGACAATGTGGTGAAGCTCGGAGGACACCTGGGAGTGGGTCATGGTGCCGGCACGGCCCCCGGCACAGCCGGCTTAGCCCTTTTCCTTCTCGCGGGGGCTCAGGGGTCGCTGTCGGGGCAGCATAACCTGGGGGCACAGAGCGGGATCAGGGGGTCCCCCGGAGCCGTGCCGCAGGCGGGGCCGGGGCTGCCCCTCCTCGGCTCGGGCTGGCTCCGGGCTGGTTTGTCTTGGCCACTGGCTGGAATGGGAGAGCTGTGGCCAAGACAAACGCCGGGAGGGGAGCGGAGTCGGGGCAGCGGGACCCCGGGCAAGCACCCAACCCCGCGGGGTGCAGGCAGGGTGCCAGGCTCGGGGGGCCACAGCAGCACCCGACCCTCCCAAAACCAAAAACCCCACAGCCCCCCCCCCGCCCAGCTCCCCAGCCCAATCCAGCTTCCACCCACGTTTGGCCCCTGGCCGCTCCCCGGGCCCCGCGCTGACCCCTCTGGCACCGGTGTGCCGGGTTTATTGCCACGGGAGGTGGCCCCACGTGACGGGGGGGACTGAGGAGGGTGGTGACGGATGACTGCGTCTCACATGGGTGGCATCACTGTCCTCGTCACCGCCACCAGCGGTGCCAGCACGGTGGCCGTGGTGAGGCTGGAGGAGTTGTGCTCTCAGCGAATGCCCAGGCTGAGGCTGCTCGAGCCTCACCACAGGATCCCACCTTTTCCCAAAATTCGGTGCTACCCTGCTCCAGCTTCTCCCTAATCCCCACTCCCGTCCGGGGCCGGAGCCAGCACATCCACATTCCAGCAGGCAGATTATCCGCCCTGCCACGCCGCTCTCCTGGGGCGCCCGCCAAGCCGCCGCCAGCATTCAACCCCCCCCAAATTCGGGACGGGACCCTCCCACGGGGGGGACGTGGTGCTGGGCCGCCCCTCGGTGGGTGCCGGGGCGCCGGCGCGGGACGGCGTCGCTGCTGTGGGCGATAAGCAGCTTTTTGGGTTTAATCTCGTGGGCAGCTCGGGATTAGTTTGGGAACACACCGAGATTGTTCTCGGGAACGTCGTGCTCTCACCAAAACACCCCAAAAGGGGGTCCTGGCCCCCACGTGCCACAGCGGGGACCCAGCACGATGGTGACATTGGGGACATGTGGCGCCCGGCAGCCGGGGCATGACCCCGCTGGAAAGGATGACGGACAGCTGGGGGGGGGCACGGGGGGACACTTCTGCTTTCCATTGCAGCCACTGAGTCACGGACGAGCAGTGGCCGGGAACGGCTCAGGGCTCGAGCCAGCCCTGTGGAAAGCGGCCAGAACGAGCCTCGATCGGTGCCCTGTGGCCAACCCCGCTGCCAGGACATTCTGGCACCCTGGGATGGGGGATCAGACCCAGAGCAGACACCCCAGAACAGTCCCACCGTCACCGCACGGCTGCAGTGCCGCCACCTCGCCCTCCTCGCGGGCAGAAGGGTCAGGACACGCACCCGTGGCCATGGCGGGGACAGGAGCGTGACGGTGTCAGTGCTGGCACCGGCAGCAGCCGCGCCCCGCGGCGGCCCCGCAGCACAATGGCCCCTTGTGCGAGGCCAGGCCGGGCCGCCCCGATAAGCGGGGCAGGACCGCGCTCGGGCGCTGCCAGCGCCGGCCACGCCGGGAGTGACCGCCACTGCCACGGGCGCTGAGCGCCGCTGCCACGGCCACTCCCGCGCCGCCGGAGTCACATTCCTGGGACCGGCCCCGGCCTGCCTGAGCGGCTGAGGCGATTAGAGGGCTCGGCCCTGGCCCCACACTGCCTCGGGGCTGCCCCAGAGGGCCACGAGCTCCTGCACCCATCCCGAGCCAGAGCCACCTCTGCGGCAGCGGGCGGGGACAGCGATGCTGGCACCTGCACTGCAGCAGCACGTTCACACCGGGACACACGTGTCCACAGCGGGACAGGTATGTCCTGGGCAGCCTGTCCACACTGGGACAATCAAACCTGTGCTGGGACAATCAAACCTGTGCTGGGACAATCACAGCCTGGGCAGCCTGTCCACACCGGCACAGCCACATCCACAATACAGACCCAAAACCCCACAAAAAGAGACAAGACTGCGAGCAGGGGGCCCCCAGGGCAGCAAGTGTCCTCCTGCCCACTCTGCCATGCCTGTGCCCCCACTAGCAGCAGCACCACAACTGCTGCCACTCCATCTGCTGCCACCACCGTGTCACCCGGCAGAGCCCCGACATGGGCTCAGTGCACACACATGTCCAGCCATGCTTGTGCCCACACTGGCATCGAGGCTGAGGGTGACCCCCACGGCAGGTTCCCCAGCCTTGGTGGTGACACCAGCTGCCCCTTTGGTGACAGGGAACGCACCTGTCTGTGTGCCAGGCAGGAGGAATGGCCGGGGCGGGGCTCAGGCTGTGCCCATCGCCCGGGCAGACACATCCATGGAAGAGGGAAGTCAGGAGAGCCCCAGTTCCCTGCACCCCAAAACGGAGGAGGCCCAGTGGATGCCCCAGCACTCTGCCCACCCTCAAAGATGGGAGGACCCCAGCTCCCTGCAGCCCCCTGCTCCCCGCCCCATCTCACCTGGCTGCTCCAGGAAAGCCCTGCGTGTTCCTGGCACCCCGTGTGCCCCCAGATCCCACCCAGCAGAAGCAGGTGGGATCCTGCACCCCCTCATCACCGTGGGATGGAGCTGGGCCAGACACCAGTGGCTTCCGCTCGGCGGCCGAGCTTCACTCACTGAAACTTCAGAAACCAACACCAAAAATATTCACCTCCCCCCGGCCCACGACCTCAAAACCACCGGATCTGGAGATGAATCACAGCTCTGCACCCACACGGTGCCACTACCGCGGCCATTGCCACTATCACCGATGTGCCAGGGCACCCTCCACCTCCTCACTGTCACCTCAGAGAGGCCAGGAACCCCCAGACCTGCAAGAGCCTCCTGCCATCGCCGTCGGTGGCTCCCACCGCTGTCCCCACCCCAGCCACGGGAGGGGACAGGCACAGCTGCCCCCGACAATCCTGCGGGGACACGCAGCAGCATTGACAGCCTGGTCCCTGCAGGATGGGATGGCGTTGAGAGGGGTGGTCTGGTCACAGCGACAGCCACTCTGTCACCTGCGGCAGGTGGGCGACGCCCACCCTCCCAGGGCTGTGGGAGCCCCGCTGTGTCACTCCCGCTGTGCCACCCCCTGTCCCAGCACAGGCTGGCCCCACTCACCCCATCACCGCCGGCCCGGGGCGCCTGAGGCTCCAGCAGCTCCGGCCGCTCCCGCGGCCCCGGGCGGCTCCTGCCCGGCGGGAGGGACGCGGGACCCCCGGCACGGCACGGGCCAGCCCGGGGCGGGAGAGCGAGCCCGGAGCGGGGCGAGCGAGCCCGGAGCAGGGGGGAGTGAGCCCGGAGCAGGGGGCGAGCCCGGAGCGGGGGCGATCCGGGAGCAGGAACGAGCCCGGAGCAGGAACGAGCCCGGAGCAGGGGGGAGGGAGCCCGGAGCAGGAACGAGCCCGGAGCAGGGGGCGAGCCCGGAGCAGGGGCGAGCCCGGAGCAGGAGCGCGGGCAGCCGCGCTGTGCCCGGAGCTGCGAGCGCTGCCAGGAGCTTTATACCGGCTCAGGAGGAAAACAACCCGCGGGAGCAGCGGCGGCAGCGCGAGGCTTTGTTCCGTGGAGCAGCCCCGGATCCAAACAGGGAAGCTCTGCCAAGTCCTTCGCCGTGGCTCCCGTGGCGACCCCACTCCCGCCCCCGGCGTCTTTGGGGACACAGGGGACATGACCCCTCCCCGTAAGCGCAGGGTCCCACCCCGGGCGAGGGTTGTGCCCACCCCCTTGGCCTCACGCCCCTGGAATGCCCCGGTGCGGCTCCCTCGGGCAGCCAGCCCGGTCCCTGCGGCCACCACGGCCCGTCTAATGACAGGCTGTGACTGTGGGGGCTGAAACGGGGACAGCACGGGGACACGGCTCCCACGGTCCCCTCCCTTCCGCCGGCCGGGATGGCACTCTCCGGCAGGGTGGCACCTGGGTCACCCTCAGCCCTGCCCAGGACACAGGAGGTGCCAGGAGGTTCCCCCAGCCCGTCCTTCGGGCCCTCGCGGCAGCCCCATCCCCTGCAGCGTGGCTGCCCGCCCAGGACAGGTGACAAAGCAGGTACAGACCGGCCCGAGCCCCCGGGAGCGCGGGCGGAAGGGCTGCCGGCGGGGGGCGCAGCCGCCAGTGCCAGCGGATCGTTAGAACGATCAAATCCCGGTTTTTTTGGCAACCGCTTGAAGTGGTGCAGCGACCCCGAAGGGCTCGACAGCAGGTTCCCAACTGGAGCCCCCCTCCGCGGGGGGACGGGGCAGGCACGGAGCCCTTCCCGCAGCACTGGGAGCTGCCAGCATAATTCCACCACGGAGCAATCCCAAATCCCGACCTCGTATCGAACACCAAAAGGGTCTCTGCAGCCTGGGAGAGGCAGCCACAGCCAACGCAGCCCCCAAAACCCGTTCGCACCCCAAACCTGCTGCCCCCCTGCCCGGGGACGCGCCCCGGGGCCACGGGAGCCCACGCTCCGTGGGAGAGCCCCGGGCTGGAGCCGTGCCCGGCGTTGCTCAACCCCGGATGGTTTCGCAAGGGGCAGTGCCCCGGCACCCGGCGGCTCTCAGCGGGCACCGTGCGGCTCCCGGGCCCCTCGGAGCCGCCGCTCGCGGGGAGCAGGACGGTGGAGGGGGGCTGGACCATCCCAGTCCCCTTCCCGGCCCTGCGGACCCCTCGGACCGCTCCGCTCGAGGGGAGCGGGCGGGTGCAGGACTGTCCCAGGCGTGTGACAGGGACACACGGCTGGTCCCCTCCCCAGCCCCGCGGCACTCACCTGCCGAGGGCTGCCGGGCTCAGGCGCCGCGGGGGAAGCGCATGGAGCGGCCCCGCTGCAAGAGAGAGGGATGATGATGATGATGATGGTGGATGAAGGGTCCCGGTTCCCACCCGTACCCGGGGTCCACCGTCACCCCGAGAGCAGGGCCTGGGGTCACCTGGGACCACCCTGCACGGAGCTCCAGTGGTGGCGGGGGCGCCGAGGTTCGACGTCCCGGGCAGCATCGCTGCCGGGCGGGAGGAGCCCGGGAGGTGCCCGGGTGGTGCCGGCGTGTCCGGGAGGGCTCCAGGGACCCCCCCGGGGGTTTCGGGGTGATCCTGGGGGGTGCCCGGGGCTGAGCATTGCTCCACCGGCAGCCGAAGGAGCCGAGGCACCGGAGCGTGCGCTGGGAGCCCCGGAGCGCGGGACACGGCACAGCCCCCCCGAACCCCCCCACCCCGGAATGCGGGACACGGCACAGCCCCCCCAACCCCCCCACCGGGGCAGGGCCCCCGCGCAGGCAGCGGGGGAAGCGGAGCCGCGGCCGCGCCGGGACCTGGGGCTGCCAGGGCGGAGCGGGACGGGACCGGGACCGGGACCGGAGCTGCTGCAGGCGGGCGGGTGGGACAGCAGGGAGCGGATTGGAGGGGGCTGGGTGAGAGCAGCGTGCGGGGAACGGGGACAGCGGGGGAGCGGGGACAGCACCGACGGGGACGGGCTGCACCGGGAGGGTAGGGGCACCGGGACGGGACCAGGACCGGGACAGGGACCGGGACCGGGACCGGGACCGGACCAGCCGTGCTGCGCCCCGCCAGCCCCATCGCCTCCTCGATCCCGATGCCGGTGCCGCTGCTTACCGGACAGTCCGATCGCGGCGCGATGCAGAAATACGAGAAGCTGGAGAAGATCGGCGAAGGTGCGGCAGGGCCGGGGCCGTACGGAAGGAGCCGGGTGCTGTGGAGGCCCGGCGGTGGTGTCGGTACAGGTACCGGGGCTCGGCCGTGACCCCCTTCCGCCCCCCGCAGGCACCTACGGGACCGTGTTCAAGGCCAAGAACCGGGAGACGCACGAGATCGTGGCGCTGAAGCGGGTGCGGCTGGACGACGATGATGAGGTGAGGGGGGAGCCGAGGTTGGGACCCCAGGCACCCCAGGCACCCCGGGGCTCCCAGGCACTCCCAGGCACCCTCGGCTCCCCCAGGCTCCCCCCGGAGGCTCCCAGGCACCCCCGGCTCCCCCAGGCTCCCCAGGCACCCCAGGCACCCCCGGCTCCCCCAACCCGCGTGTCCCGCAGGGGGTGCCCAGCTCGGCGCTGCGGGAGATCTGCCTGCTCAAGGAGCTCAAGCACAAGAACATTGTCAGGTACGGGGGGCTCCGGGAGGTACCGGGGGCGGGGGGGCCGCGGCTCGGGGGCTGCTCCTGCCGGGTGCCCCGGGCCCGGCCGGGCGCTGGGGGGGCTCAGGGACCACTCCCCCGCAGGCTCCACGACGTTCTGCACAGCGACAAGAAGCTGACCCTGGTCTTTGAGTTCTGTGACCAGGTGAGCGCCGCAGGCACGGGGCTCCTGGGGGGGCGCGGGGGTCCCTGGGGTCTCTGAGGGTCACTGCTCCCGGCCCCCCTTCACTTTCCCCCAGGACCTGAAGAAATACTTCGACAGCTGCAATGGGGATCTGGACCCCGAGATTGTCAAGGTGGGTCTGGGGGTCCTGGGGAGCCCCCGGGGTCCCGGCTGGGCGTGCTGGGGGCTGATGCACCCCGTCTGTGCCCCCCACAGTCCTTCATGTACCAGCTGCTGAAGGGCCTCGCCTTCTGCCACAGCCGCAACGTCCTGCACCGGGACCTGAAACCCCAGAACCTGCTCATCAACAGGGTGGGCACAGGAGCAGAGGGGGCTCAGGGGGAAGGGATCAGGGCACAGGGAGCAGGGCAGGGGGAGCAGAGGGGGCTCAGGGGGAAGGATCAGGGCACGGGGAGCAGAGGGAGCTCAGGGGGAAGGGGCAGGGCTCTCTGTCGGGGCAGGCACGCCTGGCAGCGGGGACTGTGCTGGGGGCTCACTCTTGGAAATGGGGGGCTGTCTGTCTGTCTGTCTGTCTTGGGGAGTCACACCTGGTCTGTGGCTGTCTCTCCAGCCACAGTTGCAGCTCCATCTCTCCCATATTCCCAGTGGTGGGAAAGGCAGCAGGGCCACTGTCCCTGGGGTGCAGGGGACACAGGTGGGGCCCCCCACGCTCACCCCTTCTGTCCCCCCAGAATGGGGAGCTCAAGCTGGCAGATTTTGGGCTGGCTCGGGCCTTTGGCATCCCTGTGCGCTGCTACTCAGCTGAGGTGAGTGGGGGCTCTTGGGGCTCGGGGCCTGGCTGGGGCTCCCCCTGTCCCTGTCCGAGTGTCCCTGTCCCTCCCCAGGTGGTCACTCTGTGGTACCGGCCCCCCGATGTTCTCTTCGGTGCCAAGCTCTACTCCACCTCCATTGACATGTGGTCAGCTGGGTGCATCTTTGCAGGTACACTGGGGGGCCAGAGCAGTGGAGGGGGGCCTGGGGGGCCACAGGGGCCTGTGGGAACCACCCCCTGTCCCCCCAGAGCTGGCCAATGCAGGGCGGCCCCTCTTCCCGGGCAACGACGTGGACGACCAGCTGAAGAGGATCTTCCGATATCCTTTGGATTGGGGACCCCCAGAATGGGGAGCTCAGGGAGCAGGGGAACCACAGGAATGGGGAAACCCTTGAATGGAGAGACCCCAGGAATGAGGACTTCCCCTGGGAATGGGGAATCCCCTGGGAATGGGGAGCCCTGTGATCCCTCTGCGATGGGGATTGGGGAAATCCTGGAATGCAGAGCCCCCAGGAATGGGGGGCCTTGCAGAACAGGGACCCCCTGGGGAACAGGGATCTCTGGGAATTAGGATCCCCTGGAATGGGAACGCCCTAGGCTGTGCAGAGGGGCAGGGGCTGGGTGCCCTTGACTGCCCTGGTGGCCCTTGACTGTCCCCACGCTGCTGGGGACCCCTACGGAGGAGCAGTGGCCAGCCATGGCCAAGCTGCCGGACTACAAGGTGAGGGCAGGGGACCCGGGGGGTCAGAGGGAATGAGGGGTCTGGGGGAGCTGGGGGTCACCTGTGTGTCCCCAGCCCTACCCCATGTACCCAGCTACCACCTCCCTGGTCAACGTGGTGCCCAAGCTGAATGCGACTGGCCGGGACCTGCTGCAGGTGGGACCCCACCTCTGTCCCCTGCCTGTGTCCCCTGCCTGTGCCCCCCTTCCCCCGTGCTCCCCCCCTGTGTCCCCCAGCCCTGGCGTGTCCCCCAGCCTGCACTGCCCTTGCTCGTGTCCCATCGCTGTGTCCCCCACACTTGTCACCCCTGCCCACCTCACGGGGGCTCTGGCTCCTGGCAGTGGGCGCCCTCCCCCTGGCAGCCCCCTGCCCATCTGGGGGGGCTGTGGGATGGGGAGGGTCCGTGCTCTCCCCCCTCAGCCCCCCGTGCCCCCCAGAACCTGCTCAAGTGCAACCCGGTGCAGCGGATCTCGGCGGAGGAGGCCCTGCAGCACCCCTACTTCACCGACTTCTGCCCCCCCTAGGGCCCCCTGAGGGGGGCACCCCCAGCCCCCCGCAGCTGGGTGCCAGCCCAGGCCAGCCCCCCTGAAGTGCAGCCCCCCTCCCCAGTATTTATTAGGTTCTGCCCTGGCTGCAGGGGGCTGGTGTGAGAGGACTGGGACTCCCCAGGGACACGGGACTCACCTGGGGGCAGGGGGCTTCCCAGGGCCATGGGAACCCCCAGGACACGGGGCCACAGGGCTGGTGGAGGGGCAGGACCCTCCGGGACCAGGCACAGGGACCCCGGGGGGGGATACACCCCCACTCTCCTCTGGCGGGGGTCGCGGTGTGCCCGGCGCTGCTGTACCGGGTGATGTGCGTTCGGTATCCCATAAAGAGCTTCCTTCCCCCAGCACCGCCTCCTCCTTCCTGGGGTGTCGGGGACCCCCGCCAGCCCCTGACCCCGCCCCGTCCCACCCAGCAGCCCGGAGCCAGGGCCTGGGGCACCTCTTTATTTGGGGGGGCTGTGGGGAGGGGGTGCATGTCCAGCGCAGGGAGGCACAGGCAGCGCATGCAGGGACGTGGGAGCAGGGCCGGGGGGGCCCTCACCCCCAGCCCCCCGACACCCCCTCAGGGGGCACGGGAGGCCTGGAGGCCGCCCCGCGGCCCGGGGGTGTCCCCCCAGCCCCCCGGCCGGCGGGGGGGCGGGCTGGGCTCTGCGGGGCGGCCCGGGGGGGACCCTAGAGCCGGGTGACGAGGTAGCAGGTTCGGGGTGACGCCGAGACGGGGCGCGGGGCCGGGCAGGGGGGGCCAGGCGCTCTGCAGGGGGGTCGGGGGTCAGCTCCCACTGCCCCCCCCGCCTGCTGGGGGGCTCTGCCCCTTGCCCCCTCCCCTTGTGCCCTCCGCTAGCGCAGGGGACACCGCGCGGCCACCCTGGAGCCCCTCCCGTGTGCCCCCCCTCCTGCCCCGCTGTGTCCCAGAGGGGGGCTGGGGGACCCCAGCCCGGCTGAGGGGTGTCAGGGCAGGGGGCGCCCCGGAACGGGGTGCCGTGGGGGCTGATGAGATGGGGGATGCCTGCAGGGAATGGGGGTGTCACCAGGGAATGCGAGCTCTGCAGAGAATGCGGGGGTTCGCAGGGAATGCGGGAGAGCGGCAGGGAATGGCCCTGGGGAGCCCCCCCGGCTCCCCACCTTCCCCCGGGGAGTGACAGCCCCCAGCCCCCTCGCCAGCCCCGGGGGCTCCGGTTGCCCCCCCCGTGTACCTGGGTGGGCGCGGGGCCGGGGGGCTGCCCGGGACCGGCGGGTGCTCCTGCACGGGCGGTGAGAGAGCGGTGAGCGGGGGGATGAGGCGGGGCGAGCCCTGGGCCGGGGGCTGGGGAGGGGGCGCGCGGGGGGGTTACCAGGGTGCCGCCATCGCTGCGGGGGCTCCGCTTCTTCTCCTTGTAGAGGCTGAGCAGCTTGTCCCGGAACACCTGCGGGCGGCAGGTGAGAGCCCCCAGCCCTGGGACCCCCGGGCGGGGGAGGCCGGGGGGGGCTCACCTCGTACAGGTAATCAAAGATCTCCAGGATGGTGAGGAGGCTGGCGCCGATGAAGAGCCCCATCTGCCCCCCGATGTCACCTGTGCAGGTGTGACAGGTGTCAGTGAGGGCAGAGCCCCGGGCCCCCGGCACCCCCCGACCCCCGTCCCTCACCCAGCAGCCCCGCCACCTCGTACGCCTTCTTCTGCTCGATCATCTCGTAGTTCAGGGCCTCGAAGAAGATGTCCAGGACCAGCACATTGTCCCTGGGGGGACACGGGGCACAGGGGACGAGGGGGCCGTGTCATGCTGTGCCGTGCCAGGCTGTGCCGTGCCAGGCTGGCGGGCTGGACTGTGCCGTGAGGGGCCGTGGGGCAGCGCGGGGGGTGGCCGGGGCTGGGGGCCAGGCCAGGGGTGTGCCAGGCCATGCCGTGCCATGCTGGGCTGTGCTGTGCCATGCCAAGCTGAGCCATGCCGTGCTGTGCCATGTGGGTTTCCTGTTCCTGGGGCACAGGGGAGGCCGTGCCGTGCCGTGCCGTGCCACACCATCGTTTTGGGCTGTGTCAGCGTGTGGTGGGATGCCGTGTGTGGCTGTGGCCCTGCTGTGTCACACTGCCGTGCTGTCCCAGGCCGTGTCTGCTGGGGGTGGATGCCATGTGGGCGTGCCTGTCACACTGTCACCCTGCGCTGTGCCAGTTCATAGCTGCTGGGGACGCTGTCACACGGAGCTGGTCCGTGTCGTGGGGCCATGCTGTGCCATGTCACACTGTCACACTATGCCGTGTGATGCCAGCTCTCATGCTGGGGCTGTGGGGCTGAGCCGTGTCACGCAGTGCGCTGGTGAGGCGGGGGTGACACGGCGCTGTGGCACGGGGGTGACACGGCGCTGTGGCAGCGGTGCTGGCAGTCACTCACGCAATGTACTGCTCCGTCTTGTTGAACTTCTTGGCCAGGTACTTGGCCGAGGCCTTGCTGGGGATCTTGACCATGGAGAGCTCCTTGCCGTAGCGCACCATGGCGCAGGGCGTGCGGCACGCGCAGTACTCGCTGTCCTTCGTCACCAGGAAGTCTGGGGGGGCGCGGGTGGGACCGGGACCCCCAGGACCCCTGCCCGCGGGGGGCGGCGGGATGCCCGGGGACAGAGCTGGGTGCTGGGGGTGCCACCCGGGACGAGTGCGCCACAGGGAGGGGGCCCGGGGACAGCAGTGACCCCCGCCCCAGCGAGAGGACATGGACAGCAGTGACCCCATCCCAGCGAGGGGACAGGGACAGCAGTGACCCCCGCCCCAGCGAGGGGACAGGGACAGCAGTGACCCCATCCCAGCGAGGGGACAGGGACAGCAGTGACCCCAGCCCAGCGAGAGGACAGGGACAGCAGTACCCCCAGCCCAGCGAGGGGACAGGGACACCGGAGCTGCACTCACAGCAAGGGGGGCACGGGGAGGCTGAGGAGTTCCCAGGACAGCCCAGGGTGCCCAGGACAGCCCCGGGGTGCCCAGGGCCATCGGGGGGCGCGGGGTACGTACCCAGCGCGGGGTCGGCGCACTCCTTGTACTGCTCGGGGGTGCAGACGTTGGCATTGCCTGCGGGGAGGCGGCGGTCGCAGGGCGGGGGGATGGCCCCGGCGGCCCCGCGCCCCCCGGCCGCCCCCCCGCTCACCCGGCATGTGCACCATGCGGCAGTTGCAGTTCTCGGCCAGGTAGCGCGTCTCGCAGTCCAGGCGGCACGCCGTCAGGCTGTAGTTGGTGAAGAAGTCGGACTCGATGGGGGTGGCCTTGCAGTCCCCCCACGGTGGGGGCAGGTACACCAGCTGCCGGGCACCCGCTAAGGAAAACGCGGCGTCCTGGGGCCCCGTGGCACCCCAGTGTCCCGTGTCACACCCGGGCACCCCCAGCTGTCGGCAGTGCCGTCCCTCGGGCGGAGCCCACCTGCACAGCCAGTGCTGGGGGCCCTGCCACCCCACAGCCCCCGCCCCGCCCTGTCCCCTCCTTTCGGGGCACGGGGACGGCTGTTGCAGCAATTGTCACCTGTACTGGGTGCCACAGCCAAGTCTGGCAGGTGGCACTGTGTGGGAGCGTGCAGGAACAGGCCGTGCCGGGTGGGGGGCTCAGCCCGGACCCCCGCCCCCCCCCCAGCCTGGTGCAGGGATTATGGCTGGTGGAGAGCCAGCACCCCCCCCGTGGGTGCCAGGGCCACATTCCTGCTGCCGCCGTGCTCCTGCCGCCCATGCGCCGGCACACGTGGTGACACCCACCCGAGGCACCTAAATTTAGGTGTCTGGCTGCGGGGGCCGGTGCTGCCGCCCCCCCGGCGGCTGTTCCGCAGGAGCCGGGGGTCGCTGCCTGTGCTGGGGCTGCTGCACCTGCCGTGGGGCTGCCCCACACCCTGTGCTGCTCCTGGCCAGGGCGTGTCCCCACGGAGATGACACTGGGACCCACGGGGCTGTCCCTGGGAACACCAGGCCATCCCAAGCCCTTTGGGGGTCCATTCTGATCCCTTCAGGTCACCATCCTGAGCCCTTTGGGGTCCATCCCGGTCCCTGCGGGGTCTGAGCCCGGCCCCGGGCGCCGTGCCCGGATACCCGCTGCTGCTGGCACGACACGAACGTCTGGAAGCCGGGGGCGACCCCGAAGCCCAGCTGGTCAATGAAGGGCGGCTCGTCCTGGCTGTGGATCTGCACCTTCACCCCCACCTCAAACGAGGTCTCATCTGTGGAGCAGGGGAGAAGGGTCAGGGGCAGGGCAAGGGGTCTCACCTGTGTCCCCCCAGACAGGCAGGGTCTCACCTGTGTCCCCCCAGACGGGCAGGGGATCTCACCTGTGTCCCCCCAGAGGGGCAGGCTCTCACCTGTGTCCCCCCAGACGGGCAGGCTCTCACCTGTGTCCCCCCAGAGGGGCAGGCTCTCACCTGTGTCCCCCCAGACGGGCAGGGTCTCACCTGTGTCCCCCCAGACGGGCAGGTACTCCTCCTGCTGCACGTTGAGCATGAGCTCGAGCCCGTTGCCGGAGCCGCCCTGCAGCGTGGTCAGCACCTCCCGGCCCGGGCCCCCGGGGTTGAACGTGTAGCACTTGCCCAGGCGGGTGAAGATCTGCGGGGACACGGGACACGGGGACAGGACTGTCACTGCCACTGCAGGGACCCCATGTGCACATGGGAACAGGACATTCAGTGCCACTGTGGGGACACAGGGACACACATGGGGACACAGCAATGGGGATCCCAGTGCCCCACATAAGCCAGGATGGGATCCCAGTGCCCCAGGACGGGATCCCAGTGCCCCAGGGCAGGATCCCAGTGCCCCACAGGAGCCAGGATGGGGTCCCAGTGCCCCAGGACAGGATCCCAGTGCCCCACAGGAGCCAGGATGGGGTCCCAGTGCCCTGGGACTGGCTGCCAGCGCCCCCAGGAGAAGGTGAGGACGCCGATGGTGCCGTGCCTGTGCTGCCGCGGCTCTGCAGGGATATTGGGTTTCGTCGCCGTTCCAGGGAACACGTGGGGACACTTGAGATGGGAGGGCACAAGGCAGAACGTGATGGGACCAGGACTCCTTTGTCACAGCAGCAGAGGCCACCATGTCCCCCCAGAGCCTGTCCTGGGCCAGCCGCCCCAGGGACCCCGCGGTGACCTTGAGTTCCCGGGGACCTGCACCCCCAGCCAGGGACCCCGGGGTGACCCTGAGCCCCCAGACTGGGCCCGTGACCCCCCAGCTCCTGCCACACCGCCCCATGACGTCACGGCCCCCTCTGCTGTGGGTGCCCCACCCGGGGGTTATGTCCCACGGGGGAGAGGGAGGGGGCGTTGCTGTGGCAACCAGCTGCTCCCAAAGTGGGGACCCGTTGCCATGGCAATGCGGTGCCCAAGGAGGAAAGGGGGGGGCGGGTGTCATGGCAACGGCTGCCCAGCTTGGGGATGCTGGGGGGGCATGGGTGGGGACAGCGATGGGGACACAGCCCCAGCACTGCCAGTCCTGCACTCCGCACTCGGGGTCACACAGGGACCCCCCCTGCTCCCTGGGACCCCCCCTGCTCCCTGGGATCCCCACCCTGCTCCCTGGGGACCCCACAATGCACCCTGGGACCCCCTGCTCCCTGGGACCCCCACCCTGCACCCTGGGACCCCACCCTGCACCCTGGGACCCCCACCCTGCTCCCTGGGACCCCCACCCTGCTCCCTGGGGACCCCACAATGCACCCTGGGACCCCCCCCTGCTCCCTGGGACCCCCACAATGCACCCTGGGGACCCCCACCCTGCACCCTGGGACCCCCACCCTGCTCCCTGGGACCCCCACCCTGCACCCTGGGGATCCCCTGTCCCCACAGCCCCATCCTGCCCGATCCCACTGGCCTTGGGGGAGGTGAGAGGAGACACAGCTCTCTCTCCCCTCGGGCCCTCAGCACATGTGTGGGAACCCCGGGGACACTGGGCCCGGGCTGGGGGACAGGGCCAGAGCTCAGCACCTGGCCCAGGGCAGAGGATCCCAAGCCAGGACCAAGACTGGCTGAGCCTGGGGATTTTGGCAGGTGGAGCCAAGACCTTGGTGCTTAACCAGGCACATGCCACCACCCCAAGTTGTGCCCTGGGGACCCCCAGCCCTCCTGCCACTTGTCCTGGCACTCACTGCCTGGCTACGGGGACACTGGCAGAGCAGCTCTGGCCATGGGCACTGGGGCACGGGGGGAACAGAGGGAGCACAGGGGGCACAGGGAGCAAGGGGGCACAGGGGGAACAGAGGGAGCACAGGGGGGCACGGGGGGAACAGAGGGAGCACAGGGGGGCACGGGGAGCAAGGGGGGCACGGGGGGGCACGGGGGGAACAGAGGGAGCACAGGGGGGCACGGGGAGCAAGGGGGCACAGGCCTCTCAAAGGGCAGCTCGTCCCTCAGCAGCGTGGAGAATTAATTAGTGCTCTAAGAGCATTAAAGTGACAGTAATTGCTGGGGACAGTGTGGACTGGGCAGGGCTGGCATGCGCCCACACTGCTGCTGTGGCAGGAAGGGAGGGTTTGTGCTGCCCCATGCTGCCACCACTGCCTGTGCCACTGTCCCTGCCTGTCCTGCCTGTGCCACTGTCCCTGTACACTCTGCCTGTGCCACTGTCCCTGCCTGTCCTGCCTGTGCCACCCTGTACACTCTGCCTGTGCCACTGTCCCTGCCTGTCCTGCCCTGCCACCGCCCTGTCCACTCTGCCTGTGCCACCATCCCTGCCCATCCTGTATGTGCCACCACCCTGCCCATCCCCGTGTCCCTGCCTGTCACACAAGTGTCACCAGCCCTGCCTATGCCACTGTCCCCGCCCTGTTCTGTGGGCAGCAGTTGGTGCTGCTGGGGGTCACGGCAGGGCTGGCACGGGGACCCGCAGCCATGCCAGGCATGGCAGAGCTGCCCGTGGGAGCCTCTGTGCCAACAGCCGGGGCAGCGGCCGCTGCTGCTCCAGGGGCACCTGGGGCTGGCACAGGCAGGGGGGCTGTACCTGTGAGCACCCTGTACCTGTGAGCACCCTGTACCTGTGAGCACCCCATAATCCTGAGCATCCTGTACCCGTGAGCATCCTGTGCCCACCACCACGCCTGCAGAGCCCCCCCGGTGCCCGGCACAGCCCTGCTCCAGCCCGGCACCCCCGCAGCACCCCGGGCAGGGGCAGCTGCTGTGCCCCGCGGGGCGGGCAGGGGCTGGGAGTGCTGCGGGTGGCGGGACGAGGGGGGGCATCACCTGCCGGTGCCTGACCTCAGCAGGACTCCCGCGTCCCTCCGCAGCCCCGGGGCACCCGGTGCGCCCCCTCCCCACCCTCCCGGCACTCACCACGGTGAAGTTGCGGGCAGTGCAGCCGGTGCCGCGGAAGGAGCACTGCAGCAGCATGTCAGCCAGGTCGTGGCCCGTGCGGTTGTAGAACTCGGCCATGCTGAAGGGCTTCGCCTTGAAGTTCTTGAAGTTGGCCTTGTCGCGCAGCGCGGCCAGGACGTGGGGCTCAGCCAGCTGCGGGTTGCTGATCTCGTAGCGCTCGTTGAGCAGCGCCAGCAGCTCGCCCACGTGGTACATGTCGTTGCGGGTGATTTTGGAGAAGCGGAACTCGTTGAGGTTGCAGATGGTGATGGCCGGGAAGGTGAGGTTGCGGGCGGCCACCTCGTCCAGCTTGGTGACGTGCGGGTAGGTGAGGAAGTAGGCGACGCGCTCGGCGCACACGAGCAGCAGCAGCCCCAGCGAGCCCAGGAAAAAGCCGCCCCAGAGCACGCGGCGCAGGGACACGGCCCCGTAGGCGAAGACGTGGCTGATGCCGTGCAGCGAGGAGCTGTGGGCGAAGGCCCGCAGGCTGGAGAGCCCCTCGCCCTCCCCGCTGCCCTCCGAGCCCCTCCTCATCCTGTTGCGGCCGGGGCCCCGCGGAGCCCCGCAGCCTCAGCCCATCGCCGCGCCGGGCTCGGGGCGCAGCTGGCGGCAGGGGAGGGGGAGGAGGGTGGGCAGGGGAGAGGAAGGCAGCAGATGGGAGGGCAGGAGCGGCCGCTCCGCTCCCCGGCTCCGTCACGCTGCCGGTGCCGGCGCTGCCCGGCCGGTGCCGCGGAGCCGCGGGCAGCGCAGCGCAGCCCCCGTCCCCGCTCCAGCCCCAGCCTCAGCCCCGCTGCCGGTCTCGGTTCCGATCCCGGTCCCGGCTCGAGCCCTGGTCACGATTCCAGCCTCGGTCCCCGTCCTGATCCCGGTCCCGGATTTAGTCCCAGCCCCGATCCCAGCCCCAGCCCCGGTCCCGGTCCCGCTCGCGGCTCCCGGCTCCGCTCCCGCCGCGGCGCAGCCGCCGCCGGTCCCGCCGCCCCCGCCGCCGCCGCCCCCGCCCCTCCCGCTCGGCTCCACCCGCCGCCCCGCCGGCGGCCGCAGCTGGGGTACCGGGGGCCGAGACCCCCGGGAAAGGGGAGGGCCAGCACACAGCGCCCCTCCATCGGGGAACCCCCCTCGGGGGTCACACGGCGCTCCCCCCATCCCCGGGTCACACAGTGGAGCCTTCACCCCACAAAGATGTCACGGGGTCCCCCCACTCCGGGGGTGACACAGGGGTCTCCCATTCCAAGGCTGATCCATGGGATCCCCCAGCCCGCGAGAGCCATGCAGGGCTAATCCACCCCCGGGGTCACTCTGGGGGTACCCCCGCCTGGGGGGTTGACACAATGATCCTCTACCTTGAGGGACAGCACAGGTGACAGTCCATCCCGTGGTGTTATGAAGAGGTAACCCCCATTGCAGGGGTCCCCATCCCGGGGTCATGCAGGAGGTCCCCACCCCTGAAAGGTGACACAGGGTCCCTCCAGTCCAGGGGTGACAGAGGGGCCCCCACCCTGCAGGGTGGCACAGGCGACCCCCCCCACTCCAGCGGGGGGTCACACGGGGGTCTCCCCGTCCCAGAGGTCACCCTGGGGTTCCCCCACTCCGAAGTGACACATAAGCCCCCTGCCCCGGCGGTAACATCGGGATTCCCTCCCACAGAAACCACGCAAAGGCTCCTCCATGCCGGGGGTAAATGCAGGGGTCCCCCACCCTGGGGTCACTTAGGGGCTCCCCCCTCCAGTCCCGCGGGGGGTGCTGCAGCGTTCCCTCACTCGGCAGTGACAGGGACACTCCGCGGGTGACACGCGGGACACCCGGCCCCGGGGGCCCTCACGGAACGCTCACCCAGCAGGGCCGCAGAGCGCTCCCGCACCCCGGGGGGCGCACACCACGCGGGGGGGACACGGGGGACACGGGGGACACCCCGCCCCGCGGGGCAGCGCGGCAGCGGAGGGGCGGGGCCAGCCCGCTGGGCACGCCCACAAGCTCACGTCACTCACCCTCGGCCCCGCCCCCTCCCGGTGCCACGGGCGCCCCCCAGCGGCCCGGAGGACCCTTCGCAGCGTCCCACCACAACGCGGAGCCCCCGGGTCCCTTCCAGCCCTGGTTTATTGGGGAGCAGCGCGGGCACCCCTCAGGACCCCTCCTTGCTCTGCTGTCGGATGAGCTCGGCGTACAGCCCCCCCCGCCGCACCAGCTCCTCGTGGGTCCCTTCCTGTGGAGAGACAGCGGGGACAGCCGGGCGGTGTCACCTCCCCGCCGGTGCCGGTGCCCGCCCGTGCCCGCCGTGCCCCGGCTCACCTCGGCCACGCGGCCCCGGGCCAGCACGGCGATGCGGTGCGCGCCGCGGATGGTGCTGAGGCGGTGCGCGATGAGCAGCACGGTGCGCCCGGTGGCCGCCCGGTCCAGCGCCTCCTGCACCGCCCGCTCCGCCTGCGCGTCCAGCGCGCTCGTGGCCTCGTCCAGGATGAGCACGGCCGGGTCCTTGAGCAGCGCCCGGGCGATGGCGATGCGCTGCTTCTGTCCCCCGGACAGCGCCGCGCCGCGCTCGCCTGCGGGACACCGCGGGACACGGCGGGGATGGCGGGGCTGCACATCCCAGGGGACCCCCCAGCCCACGGCCAGGAACCCCCAGAACGGCCGTGCCACACCAGCTTGGGGACCCCCAGCCGAGGACTCCCCCACGCGAACCCCACCCGCCCTGCTCGGAGCCCAGCGCGGCCGCAGCGCCCTCTGGCACAGCTGGCAGCGCCCTCTGGCACAGCTGGCAGCGCCCTCTGGCACAGCTGGCAGCAGCAGCGGCCAGCAGCCGTGTCCCTGCGGGCTCGGGGTCCCCTCGGGGCGGTCCCTGGCCCCTCCCCCGGCCGTACCCACGATGGTGTCGTAGCCCTCGGGGAAGCTGCGGATGAAGCCGTCGGCGTTGGCGAGCCGGGCGGCCTCGAACACCTCGGCGTCGGAGGCCTCGGGCTTGCCGAAGCGGATGTTCTCCATGATGGTGGTGCCGAACAGCACCGGCTCCTGCAGCACAACTGCACCCTCAGCACCAGCCCCAGCCGGGACCACGGCCCCACCCTGCCCAGGGACAGCCAGGGGCCCTGTCCCCACCTGGCTGATGAAGCCAATGACCTGTCCCCGCAGCCAGGAGGGGTCCAGGCCGGCGATGTCCTGCCCGTCCAGGGTGATGGTTCCTGCTGTGGGCTCATAGAACCGCTCCAGCAGCGCTGCCACCGTTGACTTCCCTGGGGAAGAGACCCTGAGCCCCCCTGCTCCAGAGCCCTGGCTCCAGCAGCACTGGGGGGGGGTCCCAGTCCCTGGCAAACACTGGGCAGAGGGCTGGGGGCAGGAGGATGCACCCAGGGAGAGGGTGGGGGGTACTGGTACCTCCTCCAGAGGGGCCCACGATGGCCACGGTCTGGCAGGGGGGCAGCGTGAGGCTGAAGTCCTGCAGGACAGGATAGCCTGGCCGGGTGGGATAACTGCAGGGAGAGGAGAGGGGCTGCAGGGGCTGCAGGGGCTGCAGGGAGAGGAGCAGGGGCTGCAGGGGGCTGCAGGGGCTGCAGGGGGAGGGGCTGCAGGGGCTGCAGGGGCTGCAGGGAGAGGAGCAGGGGCTGCAGGGGCTGCAGGGAGAGGAGCAGGGGGCTGCAGGGGCTGCAGGGGCTGCAGGGGCCGCAGGGGGCTGCAGGGGCTGCAGGGACACGGTGCCAATGCCCCTGTCCATGGGGTGGCTCAGGCAGCCATGGGGGGCCAGGCAGGGGCCGGTGGGACTCACCTGAAGGAGACGTGGCTGAAGCAGATGCGCCCACGCAGGGAGTGGGCAGGGATGGAGGCTCCCCCCTCCAGGGGCACGAGGGGCTCCAGTCTCAGCAGCTCGAAGACGCGGGCGCCAGCGCTCAGACCCCGCACCACCTGGGGGGGACAGCAGGAGCACCTCATGGTCCCCCAGGCCCCACCTCACTGGCACTCACACCCCACACCACCCGCAGGGAGGGTGGCAAACACACCCCCGGAGCCCCCAGCCTGAATCCTGAGCCTCAGGGGGTGCCAGGACCCCTCACCCCACCTACCTGGCCCATCAGGATGGAGATGCTGGCCAAGGACCTGCGATGCACAAGGGCAGAGATTGAGCTTAGGGCTGTGCCCAGTCAGGCTGAAGGGTACAGGGGGTGCCAGGGGTACCAGGGGTACCATTGGGCCCTGCCCTGACCTTTGCACCGTCTGTGAGGCCACCAGGAAGGACATGAGGTCACCAGGTGAGAGCTGGTCTCCAGCCATCAGGGAGCCACCGACAAAGATGGTTCCCAGGACGATGCCTGTGGGGTGGGGGCAGAGCTGGGATTTGAAGGGGACATGCAGAAGGGGACATGGAGCAGGTCCTGCCCAAGGCAGTCCCACCCCAGAGCCCCCAGGTGCCACTTGGTGACCCCCACTGACCGTTGAGCGCCAGGTTGGAGAGCCCCTGGAAGGCGGCGATGCCCAGTCCCAGCTGCTCGCTCAGCCGCCCGGCATGGTCCACCTCGGCACAGAACAGCCTGGGCCAGGCACGGGCTGGGGTCCCTGCCCCAGCCCCGCCGCCCCAGAGCCCCCCACCCTTCCCCTCCCCTCCCCTCCCCCTTACTGTGCCTGCTGCCCCTCCATGGCAAAGGCGCGCACGGTCCGCACGTTGCCCAGCGCCTCGTCGGCCACCACAGTGGCCTTGGCCACCTGCAGGGCGAGGGGGACAGTGAGGACACTCCACACTGTGGCCTCGGGGGTGGCAGGACAGGGGCTCCCAGGTGAGGGTTACCTGCTCCTGTGCCTGGCGGGAGAGGCTGCGCAGGAAGGCGCCGATGACGGCGCCGGCGCCCACCAGAGCCGGCAGCGCCACCAGCAGCAGGCAGGTGAGCCGGGGCGAGAGCAGGTACAGCGACACGAAGCAGCCCACGGTCTGGGTGCCACTGCGCAGGCCCTGGGGAGGGGGGGACGGTGGGGGGGGGAAGGGCCACGGGGGGACCACCAGGATTGCCCAGGAGATGGCCAGGCTCACCTGGGACATGGCCGGGCTCACCTGGGACATGGCCAGACTCACCTGGGACATGGCCAGGCTCACCTGGGACATGGCCAGACTCACCTGGGACATGGCCGGGCTCACCTGAGACATGGCCGGGCTCACCTGGGACATGGCCGGGCTCACCTGGGACATGGCCAGGCTCACCTGGGACATGGCCGGGCTCACCTGAGACATGGCCGGGCTCACCTGGGACATGGCCAGACTCACCTGGGACATGGCCGGGCTCACCTGAGACATGGCCGGGCTCACCTGGGACATGGCCGGGCTCACCTGGGACATGGCCAGGCTCACCTGGGACATGGCCAGGCTCACCTGGGACATGGCCAGGCTCACCTGGGACATGGCCGGGCTCACCTGGGACATGCCAGACTCACCTGGGAGATGGCCAGGCTCACCTGGGACATGGCCAGGCTCACCTGGGATATGGCTGGGCTCACCTGGGACATGGCCAGACTCACCTGGGAGATGGCCAGCTTGAAGGAAGACTTGAACTCCTGGATGTCGGCCGTCAGCCGAGCCACCAGCTGTCCCGTGCGTGTGGCATCGAAGAAGGCCACCTCCTGACTGCCAAGGAGCGGTGGGTGGGGGTCCCTGCGCCCCCTCTCCCAGCCCCATCCCTGCCGGGGTTACCTGAGCAGGGTGCTGAAGAGCGCCTTGCGCATGTTGCCGGCCACCCGCTCGCCGACGCGGGCCAGCAGCGCGATGTACCCGAAGGTCAGCAGGCCCTGTGGGCCGGGGGGTCAGCAGGGCCGGGGGGCTCCCCTGGGACCCCCCGCTCGGTGTTTTGGGGGCTCAGCGCTCACCTGCAGGCAGTAGACGGCGAGCAGGCGCAGGGCCGGGCGCCGCACCTCGCGCAGGTAGGTGGGGACGTGGCCGCGGGCACAGCGCGCCACCACGTTCACCAGCTGGCCCAGCAGCACCGGGATGCGCACGTTGAGCAGGGCTGCGGCCAGCGCCAGCTGCGGGGACACGGGGACAGCGGGGTCACTGCACCGGGACAGCGGTGTCACTGCACTGGGACAGCAGTGTCACTGCACTGGGACAGCGGTGTCACTGCACCGGGACAGGGACAGCAGTGTCACTGCACCGGGACAGCGGTGTCACTGCACTGACAGGGACAGCAGTGTCACTGCACCGGGACAGCAGCTGGGCTGGCACAGCACTGGGACAGCGGTGTCACAGCAGGGCACCGGGGCAGTGGCTGCCACACCGTGACATGGGGACGGGGGTGTCACACCCCTGCACAGGGACCGTGGCCATCAGACTGTAGCACAAGGACAGTGAGAGCCAGCAACAGGCCCTGCGATGGCAGGTGTCATACCATGACAGCGGGACAGTGGCCATCATGCTGTGGCACCGGGACAGTGTGTCACTGCACAGGTGTGACACAGGGACAGTGGGGACAAGGGCGACCATGGCCACCCACCCGGCCCTGCTCACCACAACAGCAGCGGAGAGTGCCAGGAGCTGCGGGCGCAGGAAGGTCCAGAACAGTGGCCAGTCAAGGGGGGCTCCGGGGGGCTCCGGAGGCTGGGGCGCGGCGGGGACAGCGGGCGGGGACAGCGGCGGGGACAGCGGCCTCCTGGCAGCGCGCGGCCGCGTGCAGCAGCCCCAGCAGAGCGCAGCCCGTGGCCGAGCCCGCCAGCAGCAGGCGCCGGGGGCGGGGGGCGCGGGGGCAGCCGGGGGGGCCCGGCCAGCCCCAGGCGCGCCCCGTACCTGAAACTGGGGAGAGGGGCGAGTGAAGGGTGCCCCAACTGGGGGAGCCCCCACGGACCAGGGGGCTCCCCACCAAGAGCTGGGGTGCCCCCGCCACCCGAGGGGCTCTGGGAACCTCCCGACGCCCCAGGACTGCAGACCCGAGCTCCCCACTCGGAGCCGGGCCGCCCCTCGAGGCACCCGGGGCTCCCCGGTACGTGCCCAGCGCTGCCCCCGCCCTGACCCCCACCCCCGAACCTCCGGGAGCCCCGAACCTCCGGGAGCCCCGGCCCCGCGGTCCCCCGCCGGGATCCGGGCGTTTGGGAGCCCCCGCGAGTTCCCGGGACCCCTGCCTCCCCCGCAGCCCCCTCGCACCCCCGGGACCCCCGCGACCTCCGAGTCTGGGCTCCTCCCGTTAGAGCTGCGGTCCCCGCGCTCCCCAGAGCCCGGGACCCTCCCGGGATGCCCGCACGGCCCCGGTACCTGCGCCCCGCGACGGACGGCGGCCGCAGCCGGGCCCAAGCGCCCGCCGCCCGCAGCAAGAGCACCGGCAGCGGCATGGCGGCACCGGGCGGGGGGACCGGGGCGGGACCGGGCGGGCAGGGGCGGCACCGGGCGGGGACCGGGGCGGGACCGGGCGGGACCGGGGCGGGACCGGGCGGGCAGGGGCGGGACCGGGACCGGGCGGGCGGAGCCCCAGCACCGCGGCCCGGGCCCTGCGCCGGCCCGACCCGCACCGGCCCCGCTCCGGCGCCTCGGGCCCTTCCCCGGGCTCCGTGCCCTGAGCCGGTCCCGGCACCGCCGCTCCTCCGCCGGGGCCGCCTCCGGAGCCCCGGACCTGCGGCGCAGCTCGGACCGCGCAGCGGCGCCCCGAGCCCCGGGCTGCCGTCGGTGCTGCCATGGCCGGCGGCGGGACCCGGGGCGGGCGCGGGGCCCCGTGAGCGGCGGGGACAGCGGGGACAGCGGGGACAGCGAGCGGCCAGGTGAGCAGCGACCGGGAGCGGGTCCGGGCCGGCACAGCCCCGCTGTCCCCGTGCGGGTCTCGCCGCTGCTTTCCGGGGTCCCTCAGCCCGGGGATTGTCCCCTGCACCGTGGAGCGCCCGTGTCCCCGCGCGGGGTCTCCGGTCACTCGCGGGGGTCACTGCCGAGCCCCGCCGTGTCCTTACGGCGCAGCCATGTGTCACCGCGGGGCTTCACCCCGCCGTGTCCCCGCGGGCCGGTGTCCGTGTCCCCGTGCGGAGTCGCGGGTCCCCGTGACACAGGTGACGCTGCAGGAACACACGTGTGTCCCGGCAGGGTCACCGGGCCGCTGCCGTGCTCCGCGGGTGCCGCGTTCCCGGGCGGTGTCCCCGGCCCCGGGGGTGTCCCGGCTGCCCGGCCCCGGCCCGGGGGTCCCCACGGCCCCCCCACCGTTTACACTCTCGGGCTATTTTCGGGCTCCGCGGGTATTTTTGGCTTCCCGATGCGGAGCTGCTTGGGGACGGGCCGTGCCGGTGTCACCCGCCGGGACACCCGATCCCGGGGGACGCGGCCGCTGTCCCCAAGGGGGTGTCGCACAAGAGGGGTCGGGTCCCTCTCGCTGCACCAGCCCCGCGCCGTGAGTCAGCCCCGGACAGGTGGGGCCGGACGGTGTCACCTGCGGTCACCAGCCTGGCCGGACACCGGCTGTGGCCACCGCGGGGGACGCTGGTGACACGCGGCGCTGCGGGGCTGCGGTGAGGGGACCGTGGGGGGGTGGACGGGGGGTCCCGTCCTGCCCCAGGGGTGGGGGTCCCATCCTTCCCCAGGAGCTTGGAGTCCCATCCAAGGGCTTGGGGTCCCTTCCAAGAGTTTTGGGTCCCATCCTCCCCTGTGGGGGGTTGTCCCCCTGCCCCAAGGTCCGGGGTCCTGCCCTGCCGCAGAGGGGTGGGGAGTCCGGTCCTTCCCCGGGCCGGGGCTCCGCAAGGCACTGAGAGACCACCAGGGCTCAGGACTGCTCCTGAGCTGGCTGACCCAGCGGCGGGGGTGGCATGTCTGTGGGAGGGGGTCTGCGGGGTGTCTGTGGGGAGGGGGGTCTGCGGGGTGTCTGTGGGGAGGGGGGTCTGTGGGGTGTCTGTGGGGAGGGGGGTCTGCGGGGTGTCTGTGGGCACAGGAGTCCATGGGGAGGGGGTCTGTGGGGAGGGAGGGTGTGGGGGGCTGTGGATGGCCACAGGGGCCGTGCTGGGGCGTCCCCGCTCGGCCTGGGCAGCGCAGCGTGGCCCGGGGCACAGCTGGGGGAAGTGTTGGGGTCCCTCACACCGTGCAGGGATCCCCCCGGGGAGCCCCGGGCAGCCCTGCGGGGTCACGGCGGGCTCTGGCACCGGCCCGGCCGGTGGGACAGGACGGGCCGGTAGCACCTGCGGTGTCACCTGCCCGCGGCCGGGGCCAGCTCAGGCCACCCGAATTCGGGGCACGCGGGCGGCGCTGCGGCTCCCCCGTGGCATTTCCGGTGCCCCGCACCTGCCCTGGCCCCTCCATCCCACACCTGCCCCGGCCCCTCCATCCCGCACCTGCCCCGGCCCCTCCATCCCGCACCTGCCCCGGCCCCTCCGCCCGCACCTGCCCCGGCCCCTCCGCCCCCACCTGCCCCCGGCCCCATCCCGCACCTGCCCCGGCCCCTCCATCCCACACCTGCCCCGGCCCCTCCATCCCACACCTGCCCCGGCCCCTCCGCCCCGCACCTGCCCGGCCCCTCCGCCCCGCACCTGCCCCGGCCCCTCCATCCCGCACCTGCCCGGCCCCTCCGCCCCGCACCTGCCCGGCCCCCCCACCTGCCCCGGCCCCTCCGCCCCGCACCTGCCCCATCGCGGCCCCAGCGCGGCCGCAGGCGCTCACGCTCCCCGGCAGGTGATGGAGCAGAGAGAGGAGGACCGGGAGTACCGGGGGTACCGGGGGTACCGGCGGCTGGAGGAGTGTGAGGAGGACTCGCCCCCCGGCGAGGAGGAGGAGGAGCAGCTGCTGCTGCACGTCACGGAGGGACCGGCAGGTACTGGGGTCCCGTCTGGGGATCTGGGGTTCCCGGGGGCTGTTGGGGACCCCAGTGGGTGTTTCTGGGTCCTGGTGGGGCGCGGGGGTCCCAGGTGAGGGGGGGGGGGCGGTACCACGTTCCCACCTGACCCCCCCGTGTTTCTCCCCCAGACTCGTGGCACCACATTAAGGACCTGGACAGTTTCTTCACCAAGATATCCTGGCACAGCCCCCGGTGGCACTGTGGGGGATATGGGGAGCATGGGGTGACTCTGGGGGGACATGGGGGGTCCGTCACCCCTTCCCAGTCTCCTTAACCCCCCCACATCTACCAGTTCCACCAGAGGAATGGCTTCGCCTGCGTCCTGCTCTCCGACGTCCTTGAGCTGGTGTAAGTGACCCCGCACTGTCCCCGTGCGGTGCCACCCGGCTGTGACACCGGGGTCCCGCTGATCCCCCGTCCCCCCAGGCAGTTCCTGTTCGTCGTCGCCTTCAGCACGTTCCTGCTGTGCTGTGTGGACTACGATGTCCTGTTCGCCACTCGCCCCCTGAACCACAGCCACGTCCCCGAGCGCGCCAAGGTGACACTGCCCGACGCCGTGCTGCCCGCGCCGCAGTGCGCCCGCAGGTGGGCGGGGACACGGGGGGACTCGGGGGACACTGGGGGACTCTGGGGGACTCGGGGGACACTGGGGGACTCGGGGGACTCTGGGGGACTCTGGGGGACACTGGGGGACTCTGAGGGACTCTGGGGGACACTGGGGGACTCTGGGGGACACTGGGGGCACAGCAGGACACTGAGGACACTGCAGGACTCTGGGGGACACTGCGCTGTGCAGGGCTCTTGCTGCTCTGGGTGACACACGTGTCCCCAGAGGGTCAGTGGCCGTGCGTGGTTCCTGCTCCTGCTGCTGCCTGCTTGGCCACGCCGAGGTCCCAGTGCCACTGGCGTGGCTTTGTGGGGCTCAAAGTGCCACTGGTGCTGTGGGTGGCTGTGTCCCCAGCCGTCTGTGAGACAGCAGATGGCCATGAGGCACCTGGTGGCACTGGTGTCACCTGTGCTTCTGCAGGCTCCAGGGCAGTGGGTGACTGCTGTGAAGGGTTTGGTGGCACTGCTGACACTTGTGTCCCCACAGCCTTCATGTCAGCAGGTGGCTTCTGGCTCTGCTGGCACTGGTGTGGCTGTGGGGGGATCCCAGTGCCGCTGGGGACAGCTGTGACTTCTCGGCGGGCTCCGTGGCGGTGGCTGGCCGGTGGCCACGCGGGGGGTGGTGGCGCTGGTGACACCCGTGTCCCCGCAGGCTCCGTGGCAGCGGGTGGCTGCTGTTCCTGCTGGTGCTGGCGGGCGCGGTGTGGCTGTGCCGCCTGGTCACGGCGCTGCGGCGCCTCGTGGGCTACTGGGAGATCCGGAGCTTCTACATCCGCGCGCTCGGCATCCCCGCGGTGAGGGCCGGGGCCGGGGCCGGGGGGCCGGGGCCGGGGGGCGCGGCAGGGCCGGCTGGGACCGGACCGGGCCGTGCCGTGCCGTGCCGGGTCCCAGCGCTGAGCCGTGCCCTGTGCCGTGCCCCGAGCAGGACGAGCTGTGCAACCACAGCTGGCAGTCGGTGCAGGCGCGGCTGCTGGCGCTGCAGCGGCGCCAGCCCCTGTGCGTGCCGCGCCGCGAGCTCACCGAGCTGGACATCCACCACCGCATCCTGCGCTTCGCAACTACACCGTGGCCATGGTCAACAAATCGCTGCTGCCCGTGCGCTTCCAGCTGCCGCTGCTCGGGCCCGTGGTGTTCCTCACGCGGGGGCTGCAGTTCAACCTGGAGCTGCTGCTGTTCCGCGGCCCGGCCGCGCTCTTCCAGAACACCTGGAGCCTGCGGCCAGGCAGGTGAGCGCGCGGGGGGCGCGGCGGGCGCTGGCGCGGGGCTGGCGCGGGCGGCCGTGCTGCTGGGGGTGGCCAACCTGGCGCTGTGTCCCTGCGTGCTGGGCTGGCGCCTGCTGCTCGCCTTCTTCAGCTACGCCGAGGGGCTGAAGCGGGCGCGGGCAGCCTGGGCGCCCGCCGCTGGTCGCTCACGCGCGCCACTACCTGCGCCACTTCAACGAGCTGGGCCACGAGCTGCGGGCGCGGCTGGGCCGCGGCCACGCGCCGGCCACCAGGTACATGGACTCGTTCAGCAGCCCGCTGCTGGCCGTGCTGGCTCGCCACGTCGCCTTCTTCGCCGGCTCCGTGCTGGCCGTGCTCATCGTGCTCACCGTGTACGACGAGGACGTGCTGACGGTGCAGCACATCCTGACGGCCATCACCCTGCTGGGGCTCGTGGTCACCGTGGCCAGGTGGGGGTGGGTTGGTGGTCACCGTGGCCAGGTGGGGGTGGGTTGGTGGTCACCGTGGCCAGGTGGGGATGGGTTGGTGGTCACGGTGGCCAGGTGGGGATGGGTTGGTGGTCACCATGGCCAGGTGGGGATGGTTGGTGGTCACCGTGGCCAGGTGGGGGTGGGTTGGTGGTCACCGTGGCCAGGTGGGGATGGTTGGTGGTCACCATGGCCAGGTGGGGGGTGGGTTGGTGGTCACCGTGGCCAGGTGGGGGTGGGTTGGTGGTCACCGTGGCCAGGTGGGCAGGGCAGGCTGTGTGCTGGCCGTGCTGGCAGCGGGCTGAGGCGCCCCCCCGTGCCCCCCGTGCCGCCGCAGGTCCTTCATCCCGGACGAGCACGCCGTGTGGTGCCCCGAGCAGCTGCTGCAGCGCGTCCTGGCGCACGTGCATTACCTGCCCGAGCACTGGCAGGGCCGCGCCGGCCGCGCCGAGACACGCGCCGAGATGGCGCAGCTCTTCCAGTACAAGGCGGTGGGTGCAGCCCCCCGAGACCCTCCTGCCCAGGACCCCCGGCCCTGGCACCACCCCCGGGAGCCCACAGAATGGCAGCCCCCCCATCCTGACATTTCCCAGCCCACATCAGGACCCCCAGCCTGGCCCCCTCAGCGCTCTGACCCCCTGCTCCAAGAGCCCACTGCCCTGGGGCTGTCCCAATGCCCTGCCCGGACCCACGGGCTGGGAGCTTCCCGTGCCGGGATCCCATACCCTGGGACCCCCCACACTCCTGCTCCGAGGCTCTGCACTCCTGGGGACCCCCACCCCGGGAGCCTCCTGCTCTGGAATCCCCTCCCTGAGCCCCCTGCACCCCGGGGCAGCGCTGCCCCTCCTCAGCATTTACTGCCCTGATACCCCTGCCCACCCCAGGGCTCCCGAATCTGGGACCTCGGCCCCGGGGCACCCCCAGATCCCACTGCCTCCCCCCGCAGGTTTTCATCCTGGAGGAGCTGCTGAGCCCCCTCGTGACCCCCCTCATCCTCATCTTCGCCTTTCCCCCCCGCGCCCTCGACATCGTGGATTTCTTCCGCAACTTCACGGTGGAGGTGGCGGGCGTGGGGGACATCTGCTCCTTCGCGCAGCTGGACGTGCGGCACCACGGCAACCCGCAGGTGGGCGCGGGGGGCTCCGGTGGGCGCGGGGGGCTGCGCGCGCCCCGCCGGGGCTGCCACGTCCCTGTCCCCGCAGTGGCTGTCGGAGGGACACGGAGGCGCCCCGGAGCGCCAGGCGGAGCACGGCAAGACGGAGCTGTCGCTGATGCGCTTCGCGCTCAGCAATCCCCGCTGGCGGCCGCCGCCGCCCGCCCGCCGCTTCCTCGGCCACCTGCAGGCGCAGGTGACCCGCGACGCGGCCACCGCGCCCCCGCGGCACCTGCTGGCCGAGGGCCGCTGCCCGCGTCCCTTCTGTCCGAGGACTCGGCCCTGGCGGTGAGTGCGGGCGCTGCGGGGGCTGCGGGGTGCTTTGGGTGTCCCCTGACCGATGTCCCCGCAGCCCGAGGGGCTGGTGGCCAGTGTGCTGGCGGCCAGCGCGCTGCTGGCCCGGGACCCGCGCCTGGGGCAGCCCTGCAGCGCGGCCAGCGCCACCGCCAGCGTGCTGGCATCGCTGCGGAACCCGCTGGGGACACCCGAGAGCCCCGCGGAGCGGCCCGGCCCCGAGGACAGGTGGGGACAAGGGACAGGGGCCGCGAGGGGGAGGCGGGCTGGGGACATGGGGGGCGTGCGGGGGTGTCAGGGCAGGGGGGGTGGCACTGAGGGGGGCGGGGGGCTGTCATGGGGGGGAGCAGCGTTGTGGGGGGGTCACACGGGGGGGGTGTCCCAGCGAGGAGGGGGTGTCCCAGCGAGGAGGGGGGTGGTGGCGGGGCTGTCACCTCGTGCCCCCGTGCCGCCCCCCCGTGCCCCCAGGCCGGCGCTGAGTGAGTCGCGGCTGCGCAGCCTGAGCCGCTCGGCGCTGCTGGCCGAGGTGGCCTCGGCCGAGATGAGCCTTCACGCCATCTACCTGCACCAGGTGTGTCCCCTGCGGCTCCCGGGGTCCCCCTGCCCGCAGCGCCCCGGGACACGGCTCCCTTGGGGTTCCCTGGTGTCCCCAGAGTGTCCCTGTCCGGGTGCCCTGCCTCACTCCCTGCGAGTCCTGCCTGACCCTGCTCCCTTGTCCCCTGTCCCCTGTCCCCAGCGCCGTTCCAGGCTGTCCCCACCCTCCCTGCTCCCCTGGGTGACACCCACCCCCTGTTGTCGGCCGCTGCCAGCTGGGAGTGAGGCGCCGCGGCTGCTGTCACCCATGTGCCACCCCTCTGAGGCCAGGGGGTGTCCCGGGCTGAGGGACCCCTGCCCTGCCCCATGGGGGGGCTCTGAGTGCTGGGACAGGGGGGTTCCAGCAGCCGTGTGGGGGCTCTGAGCCTCTGGGGCGATCTGAGCACTGATCTGGGCTCTGCTGTTCCTGTCCCCTGTCCCCTGTCCCCTGTCCCCTGTCCCCTGTCCCCCAGCTCCACCAGCAGCAGCAGCAGGGCCCCGGCCCCCAGCCCGCGGGGGCCCCCAAACAGGGACACCCCTTCGTGACCGCAGGTGAGTGGGGGACCCCGGGGGCGGCCCGGGGGCTGGGGGACACTGCTGACACCCCCCCCCACCGCGGGGCCGGGCCTGGAGCAGGGCAGGGGGGTCCGGGGGTCCTGAGCCTCCTGTGCCCCCCAGGCTCGGCTGCCCGGGCCTCGCAGCTGCGGGAGATGCCGCTGGGCGGGTGGGCCGAGGAGGAGGAGGAGGAGGAGGAGGAAGAGGAGACGATGACGTAGCCGGACCCGGCTCCGGTGGGTGGGGACACGGGGGAGAGGGGACCCCCGGGAATGGGACATGGGGACCCCCGGGGTTGGGACATGGAGACCCCCGGGGTTGGGACATGGGGACCCCCGGGGTTGGGACATGGGGACCCCCGGGACTGGGACATGAGGACCCCCGGGACTGGGACATGGGGACCCCCGGGAATGGGACATGGGGACCCCCGGGAATGGGACATGGGGACCCCCGGGACTGGGACAGGTGACCCCCGGGCTGAGGGTCCAGGGGCCCCTGGCACGGGGACACGGACAGTGCCGGGTTTGGCACAGAGACCCCCGGGGCTGGGGGTCAGGGGGCTCTGGCTGCCACCTGTGCCCAGTGTCGGGGTCCCCAAGCGCCAGGACCCCCACTCCGGGGTCTCCGCACTGGGGTCTCCACTGCGGGGTCCCTGCTGACACCCCCTTCCCCCCGCAGGGTCCTGGTTGTGCCGAGACCCCCCGGAGGTGCCGGGGGGGCCGCCAGGGGCACAGTGGGGGGCTCGCCGTGCCCACAATGCTGCCAGGGGGGCCCTGTCCGTGGGAGCCCCCTGCTCGGGGTGTCCCTGGTGCCCCCACTGCGGGGGAGCGGCCAGGGGTGCCCCAGGTGCTGTTTTTGGGGAGCACAGGGCTGGTGCCCCCCCGGTGCCCCGAGCACCAGCTGAAATAAAGGTTTACAGAGGGGCTGTGCCCGCCGCTGTGCCCGGGCTGGGCTGGGGGTCCTGGGGGGCGGGGGGCCGGGGCACTGGGGGGTGACACGGGGGGCTGTGGGCGGGTGGCAGCCGTGCTGCTGCCGGGGCTGCCCTCGCCTGCAGCCGCAGGTGGGAGCCACAGGACCCCTCCCACCATTTCCGCCCCTCAGAGCCGCAGGACCGCGCCTGTGGCCCTTTGCCTCCCCGCCCCCCGTGCCACCTCCCACCCCTGTCCCCAGCGTCACCTCCCGCCCCCAGCGCCACCTCCCCCCCTGTCCCCAGCGCCACCTCCCACCCCGTCCCCAGCGCCACCTTCCACCCCTGTCCCCAGCGCCACCTCCCGCACCCCCAGCGCCACCTCCCACCCTGTCCCCAGCGCCACCTCCCCCCCTGTCCCCAGTGCCACCTCCCACCCCGTCCCCAGCGCCACCTCCCCCCCTGTCCCCAGTGCCACCTCCCACCCTGTCCCCAGCGCCACCGCGGCAGCCCAAGCGTCAGGCCGGGGGTATCAAAACTAAACCTTTACTGGGGGTGGCGGGCGGGGGGCACAGGCGCAGGGACCCCCGTGTCGCCGCGTCCCCGCGCTCAGGGCGGGCCCGGCGGGCGCCGCTCCTGCAGGGAGAAGGACTGGCTGCGGATGCGCAGGGCCACCTCCTGCGTGCGGAACGTCAGCCCGAAGATGTCCTCGTGGTAGCGGTTCTTGTCCTGCGGGACGGCTGTCAGGGCCGGGGTCCCCCGCGGGGTCCCGTGTCCCGGGGGTCCCGGGGGTCCCTGTCCCTTACCCTCAGCTCGCTGATGACATCCCCCGCCTGCCCCAGCGTCATGTCGCCCTCCTGGGCCAGGATGTGCTGCACGGTCTGCAGCACCTCGGTGGCCATGGTGACATCCCCGCACACGTACATGTGTCCCCCGTGCTGGCACAGCACCTGGTGCACCTGGGCCGCCAGCTGTGCCCGCAGCACGTCCTGCACGTACGTCTGGGGACACACAGGGACCGTGGCACCCACCTGTCCCCTGTCCCCTGTCCCACATCCCCGCCCTGACCCTTCCTGTGCTGTCCCACAGCCCCGTCCCTCCGTGCCCCCACCAATCCCTGTCCCCTGCATTGCCATCCTCACCCTGTCCTTGTCCCCCTCACAGCCCCTCCCCAGCCCCCCCGTCCCTGCCGCACCTTGGGGGTCCCGGGCTGGCGGGAGAAGGCCGTGAGCACCTGGCTGAGGGCGCCCTGCTCCCGCGCCTGCTCCATCTCCTCCCGGTAAATGTGGTCCAGGGCGGACGAGCGGCACCCGAACACCAGCACCATGGGGCCCAGGGGGCCACCTGCGGGGGGACAGGGCCCTGCTGTCCCTGCAGCCCGTGTCCCTGCAGCCCCGCCCCCCGCCATCCCCACAGCTCCATGTCCCCGTGTCCCCATATACCCACACCCCCATCCCTCCCACCCCCGGGTCCCCGTCCCCATGTCACTATTTCTCCATCCCCTTCCCCCTGGCCCCCCCCGGCCCCAGCCCCGTGTCCCCAGTCCCCTGTCCCGTGTCCCTGTCCCGTGTCCCCAGCCCCATGTCCCGTGTCCCTCTCCCTGTCCCGTGTCCCCAGCCCCCTGTCCCTGTCCCACCTCCGGCGCGCAGCAGCTGCAGCCGGTGCTGCCAGAAGCTGCGGAAGGGCGCGACTCCGGTGCCGGGGCCCACGAGGATGCAGGGGGTGTCGGGGGCGGGCGGCAGCCGGAACGAGGGGGCCCTGCAGCGGTCGGGGTCACTCGGGGGGGCCTTGAGCCCCGCCCCGGGTGGGGACGTCGGGAAACGGGGCGGGGGTAGGCAGGGGACACGTAGGGGAGGACGGACAGGGCGGGCAGGGGGACAGGAGGACAGGCAGGGGACAGAGAGGGCGGGCAGGGGGACAGGAGGACAGGCAGGGGGACAGGAGGACAGGCAGGGGACACCCGCGGCAGGACAGCCACCCCTTACCCCCGGATGAAGGCTGGCACCGTGTCCCCCGGCTGCAGCCGCGCCAGCCACGTGGAGCAGACGCCGTAGTGGAGGGGACCGTGCCCGTCTGTGGGGAGCGGGGGGCGCTGGGGGGGCTGCGGCGGGGGGCGGTCCCAGAGGCGGCCCCTCCCAGAGCCCCCCACGGGCTGGGCCCCCCCTGTGCCGGGCAGGGCTGGCGGGGGGGGGACCTGAAAATGCTCCGGGCACGCCGGAGATGTTCGGGAAACCCTGGGGGTGCCCTGGGGGTGCCCCGGAGCCCCCGAAGACGCCCTGGAGGTGCCCTGGAGGTGCCCCGGCGGTTCCCCACCGCGCCCGTCCCCGTCCCCGTGCCCATCCTGGTGCCCGTCCCCGCTCACTCTCGCTCTGGAAGGTGACCACGGCCACCGTGAGGTGGATCTCGCCCGGGTGGGCGCCGGGCGCGGAGCTGATGGAGTAGTAGCGGGGCTGGAGCAGCGGCAGCTGCGAGAGGAGCAGCGCGGCCGGCAGAGCCACGGACGGGAACTCGGCCAGAACCTCCGGCAGCGTCGGGCAGCGGAACCACTTCCAGTCCTCGTAGAGCCGCGCGTCCTGCGGCCACAGCGCGGGCAGCGGGGGGACCCCAACCCGGCCCGGGGACCCCAACCCGGCCCGGGGACACAAACCCGGCCCGGGGGGACCCAAACCCGGCCCGGGGGATCCCAAACCCGGCCCGGGGGGACCCCAACCCGGCCCGGAGACCCAAACCCGGCCCGGGGACCCAAACCCGGCCCGGGGGGACCCCAACCCGGCCCGGGGACCCAAACCCGGCCCAGGGACCCAAACCCGGCCCGGGGGGACACAAACCCGGCCCGGGGGGACCCAAACCCGGCCCGGGGGGACCCAAACCCGGCCCGGGGACCCAAACCCGGCCGGGGACCCAAACCCGGCCCGGGGGGACCCAAACCCGGCCCGGGGACCCAAACCCGGCCCGGGGGACCCAAACCCGGCCCGGGGGGACCCAAGCCCGGCCCGGGGATCCCAAAGGGGATCCCAAACCCGGCCCGGGTGATCCCAAACCCGGCCCGGGGGACCCAAACCCGGCCCGGGACCCAGTCCCTTACCCTCAGCTCGCTGATGACATCCCCCGCCTGCCCCAGCGTCATGTCGCCCTCCTGGGCCAGGATGTGCTGCACGGTCTGCAGCACCTCGGTGGCCATGGTGACATCCCCGCACACGTACATGTGTCCCCCGTGCTGGCACAGCACCTGGTGCACCTGGGCCGCCAGCTGTGCCGCAGCACGTCTGCACGTACGTCTGGGGACACACAGGGACCGTGGCACCCACCTGTCCCCTGTCCCCATCCCCCGCCCTGACCCTTCCTGTGCTGTCCCACAGCCCCGTCCCCCTCCGTGCCCCTACCAATCCCTGTCCCCCTGCATTGCCATCCTCACCCTGTCCTTGTCCCCCTCAGAGCCCCTCCCCAGCCCCCGTCCCTGCCGCACCTTGGGGTCCCGGGCTGGCGAAAGGAGAAGGCCGTGAGCACCTGGCTGAGGGCGCCCTGCTCCCGCGCCTGCTCCATCTCCTCCCGGTAAATGTGGTCCAGGGCGGACGAGCGGCACCCGAACACCAGCACCATGGGGCCCAGGGGCCACCTGCGGGGACAGGGCCCTGCTGTCCCATGCAGCCCGTGTCCCTGCAGCCCCGCCCCCGCCATCCCCACAGCTCCATGTCCCCGTGTCCCCATGTCCCCATATACCCACACCCCCATCCCTCCCACCCCGGGTCCCCGTCCCCATGTCACTATTTCTCCATCCCCTTCCCCTGGCCCCCGGCCCCAGCCCCGTGTCCCCAGTCCCCTGTCCCGTGTCCCCATCTCCCTGTCCCCTGTGTCCTCTGTCAGTGTCGTGAGCCCCGTGTCCCCTGTCCCATGTCTTCAGTGCCCTGTCCCTGCCCCATGTCCCGTGTCCCCCGTCCCCAGCCCCTGTCCTCCTGTCCCATGTCCACAGCCCCCTGTCCCGTGTCCCCAGCCCCCTGTCCCTGTCCCTGTCCCGTGTCCCCAGCCCCCTGTCCCGTGTCCCTCTCCCTGTCCCGTGTCCCCAGCCCCCTGCCCCCTGTCCCTGTCCCGTGTCCCCAGCCCCCTGTCCCGTGTCCCCAGCCCCCTGTCCCTGTCCCTGCCCCCTGCCCCTGTCCCGTGTCCCCAGCCCCCTGTCCCTGTCCCTGTCCCACCTCCGGCGCGCAGCAGCTGCAGCCGGTGCTGCCAGAAGCTGCGGAAGGGCGCGACTCCAGTGCCGGGGCCCACGAGGATGCAGGGGTGTCGGGGCGGGCGGCCGGAATGAGGGCCCTGCAGCGGTCAGGGTCACTCAGGGGGCCTTGAGCCCCGCCCCGGGTGGGGGACGTCGGGAAACGGGGCGGGGTAGGCAGGGGACACGTAGGGAGGACGGACAGGGAGGGCAGGGGGACAGGAGGACAGGCAGGGGACAGAGAGGGCGGGCAGGGGGACAGGAGGACAGGCAGGGGACACCCGCGGCAGGACAGCCACCCCTTACCCCCGGATGAAGGCTGGCACCGTGTCCCCCGGCTGCAGCCGCGCCAGCCACGTGGAGCAGACGCCGTAGTGGAGGGGACCGTGCCCGTCTGTGGGGAGCGGGGGGCGCTGGGGCTGCGGCGGGGGCGATCCCAGAGGCAGCCCCTCCCCAGAGCCCCCACAGGCTGGGCCCCCTGTGCCGGGCAGGGCTGGCGGGGGACCTGAAAATGCTCCGGGCACGCCGGAGATGTTCGGGAAACCCTGGGGGTGCCCTGGAGGTGCCCTGGGGGTGCCCCGGAGCCCCCGAAGACGCCCCGGAGGTGCCCTGGAGGTGCCCCGGCGGTTCCCCACCGCGCCCGTCCCTGTCCCCGTCCCTGTCCCCGCGCCCATCCTGGTGCCCGCGCCCGCTCACTCTCGCTCTGGAAGGTGACCACGGCCACCGTGAGGTGGATCTCGCCCGGTGGGCGCCGGGCGAGGCTGATGGAGTAGTAGCGGGGCTGGAGCAGCGGCAGCTGCGAGAGGAGCAGCGCGGCCGGCAGAGCCACGGACGGGAACTCGGCCAGAACCTCCGGCAGCGTCGGGCAGCGGAACCACTTCCAGTCCTCGTAGAGCCGCGCGTCCTGCGGGTACAGCGCGAGCAGCGGGGGGACCCCAACCCGGCCCGGGGGGACCCCAAACCCGGCCCGGGGGGACCCAAACCCGGCCCGGGGGGACCCAAACCCGGCCCGGGGACACAAACCCGGCCCGGGGACTGACAAAACCCGGCCCGGGACACAAACCCGGCCCGAGACCCAAACCCGGCCCGGGGGGACCCAGCCAGGGGATCCCAACCCCGCCAGGGACACAAACCCGGCCCGGAGACCCAAACCCGGCCCGGGGGCCAAACCCGGCCCAGGACCCCAACCAGCCCGGGACACAAACCCGGCCCGGGGGGACCCAAACCCGGCCCGGGGATCCCAAACCCGGCCCGGGGATCCCAAACCCGGCCCCGGGGACCCAAACCCGGCCCGGGGACCCAAACCCGGCCCGGGGATCCCAAACCCGGCCCGGGGATCCCAAACCCGGCCCGGGGATCCCAAACCCGGCCGGGAATCCCAAACCCGGCCGGGGATCCCAACCCGCCCGGGATCCCAAACCCGGCCCGGGGGACCCCAAACCCGGCCCGGGGGGACCCAAACCCGGCCCGGGCCCCCCGAGCCGGCACCGGAGCGAGGGGAGCAGCGGCCAGGCGGGGCGGGGGGCGGCACCCCGGGACCCAGAGGGGACTGGCGCCCCGGCAGCCCAGCACCCCCGCCAGAGAGGGGGAGGCAGCCCCCAGACCCCCGAGACCCCAGCCCCTCTCCGGTGCCCCCAGCCCCTCTGCGGTGCCCCCCGAGCCCCCCCAGCCCCTCTGCGGTGACCCCCCCCGAGCCCCCAGCCCCTCTGCGGTGCCCCCCAGCCCCCCCAGCCCCTCTGCGGTGCCCCCCGCCCCTCACCTGCGCCAGGCGCTGCAGCCGTTCCGCTCCGCCGGCTCCCCCGCCAGCGAGCCCAGCAGCTGCAGGAACTGGGGGGTCGGGGGGGTCGCCACGTCCAGGTAGAAGGTGAGAGCCTGGGCCAGGGTGCAGGGGGGCAGCCGGGGCTGCGGCACCCAGCGCGGCCCGGGGCTGGACCCGCCTGCGGGGGGGATCGCGGCGCTCGCTTCTGTCCCGTGTCCTTCCCACGGCCCTTCCTCTTCTCCTTCCTCCTCCTCCCCCCAAATCCCAGCCCCTTCTTCTTCCTCTTCCTCGGCCCCTTCCCATTCCTTCCCCCAGCCCCAATTTCTTCTCTTTCCCCTCCCTCTTTCTCTTCCCACGCCTCATCCCCTCCCCATCTTCTCCCGGTCCGTAGCGGCGGGACCCGCTCCTGTCCCCCCCGGTACCGTCAGGGTCCCCAATCCCCGTGTCCCCCGGTACCGTCAGGTTCCCAATCCCCCCGGTACCGGCAGGGTCCCCCAATCCCCCCGTGTCCCCCCCGGTACCGGCAGGGTCCCCCAATCCCCCCGGTACCGGCAGGGTCCCCCAATCCCCAATCCCCGGTACCGTCAGGGTCCCCAATCCCCAATCCCCGTACCGTCGGGTTCCCAATCCCCAATCCCCGGTACCGTCGGGGTCCCCCAATCCCCGTGTCCCCCGGTACCGGCAGGTCCCCAATCCCCCAATCCCCCGTCCGGGTTTCCCCAATCCCCGTGTCCCCCGGTACGGCAGGGTCCCCCAATCCCCCAATCCCCCGGTACCGTCAGGGTTCCCCAATCCCCCCAATCCCCCGGTACCGTCAGGGTCCCAATCCCCCAATCCCCCCCGGTACCGTCGGGGTCCCCAATCCCCCCGTGTCCCCCCCGGTACCGGCAGGGTCCCCCAATCCCCCCAATCCCCCCCGGTACCGTCGGGGTTCCCCAATCCCCCCAATCCCCCCCGGTACCGTCGGGGTTCCCCAATCCCCCCAATCCCCCCCGGTACCGGCAGGGTTCCCCAATCCCCCCAATCCCCCGTACCGGCAGGGTCCCCCAATCCCCCCAATCCCCCCCCGTACCATCGGGGTCCCACTCGCGGCTCTCCATGGCCAGGGGCTGCTCGGGGGGGGGCGGGTCCTCCACGCGCTCCAGGACCCCCCGCACCAGCTCCTCGCGGTTGGCGGGAAACACGCCCAGGTGATCCCCGGGCAGGTGCCGCAGCCCCGCCTGCTCCGCGCAGCTCAGGCGCACCAGCAGCGTCTGCCGGCTGGGCAGCGGGTCAGGGGGGGCTGGGGGCACTGGGGGGTCTGGGGGCACTGGGGGGTCAGGGGGACATTGGGGGGCAGGAGCGATCAGGGGTCTCTGGGGGAGCAGGAGGGTCAGGGGGCTCTGGGGGGTCAGGGGAGGTCACTGGGGTGGAGGGAGGGTCAGTGGGTGAGGGAGGGGTCAGTGGGTGTGGGGGGGTCAGTGGGTGAGGGGTGGGGGTCAGTGAGGGGGGGTCAGTGGGTGTGGGGGGGTCAGTGGGTGAGGGGGGGTCAGTGGGGCAGACACGGGATGGGGGCAGCGAGAGCAAAGCGGTCCCGGGGGTGTCCCGAGGTCCCGGGGTGTCCCGGGGGGGGGGTCCTGAGGTCCGGGCGGGGGTCCCTGCCCGGGGGTCTCACCTGGACTCGTCGCTCTGCAGGTTCTCCACGGCCAGCACCGAGCAGGGGAACACCTGGCGCTTGTGCAGCTGCGACAGGCCTGGGGGCTGGACGGGGGAAGGATTGGGGACACTGGGGCTGGGGACACATGGGGGGACACGAGGGGACACCGGGACACGTGTAGGGACATGGGGGCTGAGGTCACACTGGGGGGGCACAGGGGACACGGAGGGGCCCGGGAGGAGCGGGATTTGGGGGACAGGGAGGGGCGCGGGGCTGGGGGCCATGGCGGGACCCGAAGGGTGTTGGGGGTCCCGGGGTAGGGGGCGGCCCCCGGCGCTGGGGGGTGGGAGGGGATCCCACAGGATGCTCGGGGGTGCTATGGGGTGTCCGGGGCACGGGGCGGGAAGTCGGTGACAGGTGGGGGTGGCACTGGGGTTGGGGGTCCCTGGGGTTCGGGGCTCCCGCGGGTTCGGGGGTCCTGGGGGTCTCGGGGGTCCCGGGGCTCGGGGGTCCTGGGGGCTCGGGGTTCCCGCGGGCCTCGGGTCCCGCGGGGCTCAGGGGGTCTCGGGGGTCCGGGGCTCGGGGTCCCGGGGTCTCGGGGGTCCCGCGGGGCTCGGGGGGTCCCGCGGGGCTCGGGGGTCCCGGGCAGTCGGTACCGGCCAGGGTCTCGGCGGGCCGCGGCTGCGGGACCAGGCGGTGCCTCTGGCGCCCAGCCCTGCGGCGGCTCCTCGGCGCCCCCGCCCCGTCCCCCACGCAGAAGGTCTCGCAGGCAGCCTGGGGGCACGGGGGCCGTGGGTGCCGAGCGGGGGCTCTGGGTGCCCCCGGCCCCGGCCCGGCCCGGGCAGGGCGGGTGCGCCCCGCGCTCCCCCGGCCCCCACCTGGAACACCTGGCGCGCCCAGGTGCGGAACGACTCCTCCTGCGCGCACAGCTCATCGCCCTCGCCCAGCGGCAGCACCCGCTCGCCCCCCAGCTCCTCCAGCCGCGTGTCCACGGCCCGCGCGAAGGCGCAGAAGTGGGGGTACGCCCGGGACCCCAGCCCGAACACCGCGAACCTGGGGGCGGGGGGGGGGGTGAGGGTCCCCCTGGAGGGGGGTGTGCCCCCCATCCCAGTGCCCATCCCAGTGCCCACCCCGCGCCCACCCCGCGCCCACCCCGCGGTACCGCAGGGCTCCCAGGGTTCCTGCACTGTCGGTGTTGCTCAGCTGCCGCCGCTTCTTCTTCCAGGAGGCCACGAGCTGGTCGGACTGGGAGACGCTGTTGAACCGCAGCTTGTAGCTCCTGGGGGCGTCAGGGGGGTCAGGGGGGATCCTGTGAGCCCCAGCAGGGACCCCCGGGACCCCCGGGGTGCTCACATGGGCGGCTCTGCCTGGGAGGTGCCGGTGTAGGGCGATGTCATCTCCATCAGCGCCTTGGAGAAGCTCTGGGGGGGGCAGAGTGTCACCCCCACATCCCATCCCATCCCATCCCATTATCCCAGATCATCCCATTGATCCAATCCCATTGATCCAATCCCATTAAACCAATCCCATTGATCCCATCCCATCCCATTGATCCCATTCCATTGATCCCATTCCATTGATCCAATCCCATTGATCCCATCCCATCATCCCATCCCATCATCCCATCCCATCATCCCATCCCAATATCCCATCCCATTGATCCCATCCCATTGATCCTATCGTTCCCACTGATCCCATTGATCCCATTATCCCATCCCATTATCCCATCCCATCCCATTGATTCCATCTCATTGATCCCATTCCATTGATCCAATCCCATTGATCCCATCCCATCCCATCCCATCCCATTATCCCATCCCATCATATCCCATTATCCCACCCCTACCTCAGCACACTCTGGAGGGTCCCCGTTCCCGAACGTGCTGGTGACCACCAGGACCAGTGTCTCGTGCTCCAGGGCCACCACGTCGTACTCATCCATGCACAGCACCTGCAGCAACGCCAGCACTGGGGTCCTGCCGGGGCTGCCCCGGCCCTGTCCCCCCACCCAGCCCCACCCTGCCCTTTGGGGGCGGGGGGAGCTGCCCCCATTGTCCCCTGTCCCCAGACCTTGGGGCTGGGGGGAGCTGCCCCCGTTCCCCTGTCCCCAGACCTTGGGGGCGGGGGGAGCTGCCCCCGTTGTCCCCTGTCCCAGACCTTGGGGGTGGGGGGAGCTGTCCCCGTTGTCCCCTGTCCCAGACCTTGGGGGTGAGGGGAGCTGTCCCCGTTGTCCCCTGTCCCCAGACCTTGGGGGTGGGGGAGCTGCCCCCGTTGTCCCCTGTCCCCAGACCTTGGGGGTGGGGGGAGCTGCCCCCGTTGTCCCTTGTCCCAGACCTTGGGGGTGGGGGGAGCTGTCCCCGTTGTCCCTGTCCCCAGACCTTGGGGCTGGGGGGAGCTGCCCCCATTGTCCCCTGTCCCCAGACCTTGGGGGTGGGGGGAGCTGTCCCCATTGTCCCCTGTCCCAGACCTTGGGGGCGGGGGGAGCTGCCCCCGTTGTCCCCTGTCCCAGACCTTGGGGGCGGGGGGAGCTGCCCCCATTGTCCCCTGTCCCCAGACCTTGGGGGTGGGGGGAGCTGTCCCCTTTGTCCCCTGTCCCCAGACCTTGGGGGTGGGGGGAGCTGTCCCCGTTCCCCCTGTCCCAGACCTTGGGGGTGGGGGAGCTGTCCCCATTGTCCCCTGTCCCCAGACCTTGGGGGTGAGGGGAGCTGCCCCCGTTGTCCCCTGTCCCAGACCTTGGGGGCGGGGGGAGCTGCCCCCGTTCCCCCTGTCCCAGACCTTGGGGGTGGGGGGAGCTGCCCCCGTTCCCCCTGTCCCAGACCTTGGGGTCGAAGGCGCGGCGGAAGAGCTGGCCCAGGTTCCAGGCGTAGGTCCGCGATCTCCCGGTCTCGGTCCCGTACAGGATGGTGGCCTTGACCCTCCGCGCCATCACGTGTCCCATCAGCTTGGCCGAGATCTTGACAGCGCTGGGGGACCCCCGGGGTCAGCAGGGGGTTCCCAGGGACCCCACAGCTCCCGTGGCACCCCAGGGTCGGGGGGGTCACCTACTTGGCCACTTCCTTGAAGGTTTTTCTCCGGGTGACAGTGGTGCCTTTGGACACGTAAACCTTCCAGGCCTCGGGCTGGGGGCAAGGGGGGGCAGAGGGGTTGTTGTGAGGAGGAGGGGCTGGGGGGCTGGGGGTTTGGGGTCTGGGGATTTTGGGGCAGAGGGGTTGTTGTGGGAGCAGGGGCTGGGGGCTGTTTGGGGGCTGGGGAACAGGGGCTGGGGGTCTGTGGGGGGCTGACTGTGGGGGGGGTGGGGTCTGTGGGGCTGGACCCCCCCGGTACCAGAATGTGAACTGGGGGTCATGGGGAGCACTGGGGGCCATGTGGGCTCATGGGGGGCTGGGGGAGAGCCTCAGCCGGGTCTGGAGGTGTCCCAGGGGCTGCTCTGGGGGGTCCCGGGGGCTGCTGTGGGGTCGATGCCAGCGGAGGGTGGTGCAGAGGGTTGGGGGTCCCACAGGGGTCAGCGGTGACGGGGCAGCCCCACAAAATCCTGGGGGCATCCGGGGGGGTCAGTGCCAGCTCCAGCCAGGGAGGGGGGGCAGAGGGGCTGGGGAGCCGTGGGGCAGGGGCTGTGGGGCAGGGGCTGTGGACAGGGGCTGTGGGTCTGTGGGGCGGGGGTCCCACCTGGTAGCGGAAGGCGGGGCTCAGCTGGTAGTTGACCATCTCCTGGTGGAACACGGGCGTGAGGCTGCCCGAGAGCGGCGGCACGATCCAGGCCCAGTCCGCGGGACACCCGCCCCGAGCCCGCCCCTCCGCCGTCAGGTGCTTCATGAAGGACTCGGTGGCCGCGTGATGGTCCACGATGGTCACCTGGGCCACCTGCGGGGACAGGGGGGCGATGGAAACTCGGGGGGATGGGGGGCTCAGGGATGGGGGGCGATGGAAACCCGGGCTGCCCGCGGGGATGGGGGGCTCAGGGATGGGGGGCCCGCGCCGGGGGTCCCACCTGGAAGCTGTGCAGCACGGCCACGTTCACCTCCACCGCCGCGCGGTCCTTCCAGAGGGAGGAGCTGCTCCCCGTGTCCAGCCCCATGCGCTGCGCCACCTCCTGCGGGTGGGCCGGGGGTCAGCCAGGGGGTCCCCGAGGGGCACCGGGGGGATTCTGGGGAAAGTCCTGGGGGTGACCTAAGGATGGTCCTGGATGGGCCTGAAGGGGGTCCCAGAGTGGTCCCAGTGGGGGTCGCCCAGGGGGCCCAAGTGTGGGTACCAAGGGAAATCTTGGGGAGTACCAGGGGGCTCCCAGGAGGGGTCTGGGGGGACCCCAGAGCTGTCCCTGTGGGATCCCAGTGCGGTCTGGGGGTGTCCCAGTACAGTCCAGTGGGTCCCACTGCAGCCCAGTGGGTCCCAGTGCAGTCCTGGAGGGTCTCCCGTGGGTCCCAGTGCGGTCTGGGGGTGTCCCAGTACAGTCCAGTGGTCCCACTGCAGCCCCAGGGATCTCCCAGCTCTCTCCCAGTGTTCCCAGTTCCCTCCCAGTGCTCCCAGTTGGCTCCCAGCAGCGCGGGGCTCACGGGCAGCACGTCGTAGCGCTGGCGGTCGCAGAGGTTGCGGGAGCCGATCTCGGTGCCCATGTACCACCCGTTGAACGGCGCCGCGGGGAACTCGAGCCCCCCGATCTCCAGCAGCAGGTTGGCCACGGCGGGCAGGGCGTGCCAGCGCAGCCCCAGCTCCGAGAACCACTCCAGCCTGGGGGGCACGGGGGGCTGGGGGACCCACAGCGACCCCACGGTCCCCAGGGAGGGGACCCAGCGCCGTCACACCGCTCCCACCGCTCACATCTCCATCCCAGCGCTCACATCTCCATCCCACCGCTCCCAGTATCCCAGCCAGGGAGGGGCAGCACCGACAGCTCCGCCAGGGACAGGATCAGCACCCCCAGCTCCAGAGCCCAGCCCAGGACAGGATCAGGATCAGCACCCCGCTATCCCAGCCCGGGAAGGATCAGCATTCCAGTGCCGTGGGATCAGCCCCACGCCTGCTCCGTGTCCCCAGTGGGGTGCCCCAACCTCCCCTCCCCCCTCCACCCTCTCTCCAAAGCCTCCCCAGGGTGACCCGCGGGGCTCCAGCGCGGTCACCGGGAGAGCCCCGCGGGGGGAGCGATGCCCGGGCCCCCAGCCCCGCTCACGTCGGGTGCTGCAGCGGCACCTCCAGGACCAGCTCCGGGGGCAGCGGGAACAGCTCGGGGGACTCGTCGGGGCTCTGCAGCAGCAGCGGCAGCACATCGAACCGCCCCCCCCCGGGGGTCCAGCCGTGTTGGATGCAGAGCTGGGGGGGCACAGAGTCGGGGGGGGGCTCCAGGAGGTGTTTGGGGGCGCAGGGATTGGGGGGAGATGAAGGGGATGGAGGGGAGATGGAGAGGGGGATGGAGTGGTGTGAGGAGGGAGAAGGAAGAGAGGCAAGTGGGGATGGAGGGAAGATTGAGGGGGGATGGAGAGGGAAGAGGGGAGGGGGGCGGGCCCAGGGGCGCCCCCACCTCGGTGATGTCCACGTTGGCAGGGTCGCCCCGCACGGAGCCGTCGGGCTGCCGGTACCCGGCGTAGCGGATCAGCTGCGGGTTCCAGATGCGGAAATCGCCGCGGCCCGGAGCCCGCGGGGGGAAGATGGTGATGGCGGACCTGGGGGGGCGGGGGGGCCGTCAGGACACGCTGCGGCCGCGGGGGTGGGGCGGGGGCGCCGGGGCGGTTCTCACCGGATGTTGCCGCGGTTGGTGGCGAACTGGATGTGGGAGCAGAGGAGGCTGAACATCTCCCCCAGCCCCGCGCAGTCCCGGGCATCGAACACCTGCGGGGGGACACGGTGGGTGCGGGGCAGCTGCGGGGGGGTCCCCGGGGGGAGCTGCAGGCCAGGAGGGTCTGTGGGACACGGGGGGCGGGGGTGGCGCGGGGTCTTTACTGGGGCGGGGTCCCCGCGCAGCGGGTGCGCGGCAGGGTCACAGGGTGGGGGTCACCGCGGGACACGGTGCGAGGGTCCCCGTGGGGCGGGGGTGCCCGTGGGGGCGCTGGTCCCTGTGGGTGCCCGCGAGATGGGGCGAGGTTGCTGGGGGGTGGGGTGGGTCGCCTTTGGGTGGTGTCCCCAGGAGCTGGGGGTCCCCAGGTGTCACCAGTGCGGGTGTCCCCGCGGGCTGGCGGGGTGAGGGTCGCCTTTGGGTGGTGTCCCCAGGAGCTGGGGGTCCCCAGGTGTCACCAGTGCGGGTGTCCCCGCGGGCTGGGGGGGTGAGGGCCGCACCTGCAGCTTGTTCCACTGGATGCGGCCGACGCAGCGCGCCGCGTTCCGCCACGCCTGCTTGGCCCCGAAGGCGAGCTCGGGCTCCCGCAGCCGGTACGAGCCCGAGCCCGCGATGTCCGCGGCCACTTCCCGCAGCCGCTGCGTGTGCGCGGGCGAGTTCTCCCTGCGGGGCACCCTCAGCACCCAGAGAGAGACCGGGACCCCCCCAGCACCCCCCGGGGGCACCCCCAGCACCCCGGGACCCCCCCAGCACCCCCCGGGGGCACCCCCAGCACCCCCCGGGGGCACCCCCAGCACCCCCGGGACCTCCCCCAGCACCCCCCGACACCCGCACCTTGGGGACAGGGGGGCAAACAGCCACAGGGGGCTCTGGGGCAGGGATGGGGTTATGGGATGTCCCAGGAAGGGATGGGGGATATGGGATGTCCCAGGAAGGGATGGGGGATATGGGTATATTTTGGGGCAGAGGGGGACATGGGGCACCCCAGGGCATGTCTGGAGCTGCGGGGGTGCCCTGGCGCGCAGATGGGGCTGTGGGGTGCTCTGGGCAGGGATGGGGCTGGGGGTATTTGCGGCAGGGTGGGGCTGCGGGGGGCTCTGGGGTGCCCTGGGCCGGAGGTGGGGCCGTGGGGTGCCCGGGGCAGGGCTGGGGGTGCCCGGGGGGTGCCCGTGCCCGCTGTGGGGGCGCCCCCCGCTCTCACCGCCGCAGGGACACGTAGTACTGGGTGATGAAGTCCCGCGCCAGCTCCAGCAGCTCCTCGGGCGGCCGCGTCCCCTCGGGGGTCGGGGCGGGCAGCGGCCGCGGCAGCACCAGCGAGCCCAGGCAGCGCTGCCCCGAGCAGGGCAGCTCCTGGGGGGCCCCGGTGAGCCGCCCGCGCCCCCGGATCCCCTCCCACACCCAGCCCCCCCCGTGCCTGGCACCCCACAAACCGGCACCCCACAAACCGGCACCCCAGCCCTGCCCCAATCCCGCGGTCCCCGACCCGCACCCCCATTTCTCTGCCGCTCTCCCTGCCCTCCCCCCGCCTTTTCAGCCCCTCAGCCCCCCTCCCGCGCCCCCCCGCGCCCCCGCACCTGCCCCGCGCTGGCGCACAGCGTGTCGTAGCTGATGCCGCCCGTCTCCCAGTTCTTGAGGCGGGCGAAGCGCGGCGGCTCCGCCGGGGAGGAGGGCGCGGGGCTGGGGGTGACACGGGTGACACGGTGACACCCTGAGCCCTGCCCGGGCACGGGGGGCGCAGCTCGGGCTCCGGGGAATTGGGGAGAAACGCAGCCCCCCCCAGCTCTGACCCGGGACTGTCGGGGGCGGGGGGCCCTGGGGGTGCGACATGGGGGACACTGGGGGTCTAGGGACTTCCCCAACTTGTGGCGCTGCTGGGGGGGCGGGGGGGTCCCGAGCCCTCGGATCGGCTTGGGGGATGGGCGGTGTCAGGGACGGGACAGGGCCGAGGGATGGGGGGGCTCCGAGCATGGGGGTGCCTGGAAGTGCGGGCAGAGACTGGGGGGACCGAGCAGGGGGAGATCAGGGGATGGGGGATCGGGGATGGGGGCTGAGCTGGGGGTTCGGGGAATGGCAGATCCGGATCTGGGGGGCTGAGTTGGGGGTTCGGGGAATGGGAGACCCGGATCTGGGGGGCTGAGTTGGGGGGTCAGGGAATGGCAGACCCGGATCTGGGGGGCTGAGCTGGGGGGTCAGGGAATGGCAGACCCGGATCTGGGGGGCTGAGTTGGGGGGTCAGGAGTTGAGGGGTCAGAGGATGGAGGGAGGGGGCGCGGGGCGTTCCCGGCCCTCGTGCGAGTGCGAACAATGGCCATGAGTCAGCCCGGGCTCCGCGCCACCGCCGGGGGGGGACACGGCCCCGTCCCATGCGCGTCCCCTCCGAGCCCCCCTCCCACCCCGAGCGTGGGGTCCCCATGCCTCCATCCCCACCGGACCCCACACACCCCTCCCGAATGTCCCCCCAGGTACCCCAGAGCCAGCGGGTCCCTCGGGCTGCCGGGGCCACGCCGGGGGACAGGGGACACTGTCCCGAGGCCACGGGCAGGGCACGCGGGGCTCTGCTGTGCGGGGTCCGTGCTCTGCCCCAGGGCCCCACGCGAGCCACCGGTCACCCGCGGGGACACCGCCACGGTGGGGACACTGCCACGGTGGGGACACAGCCCATGGTGGGGACACTGCCCCACGGAGGGGACACTGCCCCACGGAGGGGACACAGCCCGGCGGGGACAGGTCTGCCGGGGGGCTCCCCGCCGGGGAGGGGTCCCCGCCGGGGAGGGGGTCCCCTCCGCGGCTCGGAGCTGTGTCGCGGGTGCCGCTGCCCCGCTGGCCCGTCCGTCCTTTCCGCCCCCTCCTCCCCATCCCGCCCGCCCGTCCCGGCGGGGCACCCACCTGGGGGCTCGGTGACACTGCGGGGCTCGGTGACAGCGGCGGCGGCCGCGGGCCCGGGGGTCCTCGGGCGCGGGGCCGCGCGGGCGCGAGCAGAGCCCGAGGCCGGGGCAGGCGCGGGGGGCTCCGGGCAGGACCCCCGGCAGGTTCCCCATGGCGGCCCCTCTGAGCCGGGAGCGGCGCCTCCGCTTCCTACAGCGCGGGGAAGTGGTGACGAGACCGCGCCGCCCCCGCGCGCACAATGGGCACCGCCACCGCCACTGTCACCGCCGCTGCCGCTGTCCCTGTCACCGCTACTGCCACTGTCCCTGTCACCGCTACTGCCACTGCGGTGCCACCGCTACTGCCACTGCTACTGCCCCGCGCACAATGGGCACCGCCACCGCCACTGTCCCTGTCACCACCACTGTCCCTGTCACGGCCACCGCCACTGTCACCGCCAGTGCCACTGTCCCTGCCACTGCCTCTGCTACCACCACTGCCACTGCCATGTCACTGTCACCGCTACTGCCACTGCGGTGCCACTGCTACTGCCACTGCCACTGTCCCTGTCACCGCTACTGCCACCACCACTGCCACTGCCACTGCTACTGCCACCACCACTGTCCCCGCCACTGTCACCGTCACGCGGCGGGGGACACACCTCGGCCCCCGGCGTGTGGCCGTGGGGAGGGGGCGATGGCGCCCAGCGAGGGACACACGGCGCTCGTGGCCCTTGGGGGGACACACGCGACACCCGGCTGGGACACAGCACCCACGGGGGACACGGCACTGTGGGGACACGCGTGACACCGGAGGAAGGTGCACATGGCACCGGGGTGGACTTGGCACCCTGGGGACACAGCGGTGGCACCCAGAGGGAGGACACAACACTCATGGGGGGCGCACAGCACTTGGGGGGCAGGGACGCCCCTCCCCGCCACAGGACACGCTGCCTCCCCCACTCTGGCAGCGGGGGGCTCCCGGAGCGCCCCCAGCCCCCGGCCGGGGGCGGATTTCCGCCGGGACCCCCCCATTTCCCGCTGCTTCCACCCAGTTCCGGCCATTGACGCGCCGGGCGCTGCCGGGGACCCCCGGTCAGCGCCCCGGGGGAACCGAGCGGGGGGGGCAGCGCACCCCGCGACCCTCCCGGGGGCGCCCTGCGCGGGGGCTCACCCCAGCTCGGGGCACGGAGGGTCCTACAGGGACCCCGGAGCGGGGCGGGGGTCGCGGGGGTCGCGGAGCGCGGGGTCCGGCCGGGGGTGCTGCTGGGGAGCGGGGGAGGTTTGGGGTGCAGGGTCCCCGGGTCCCGCGGGTGGGTCCCTGCGGAGGCTCGGGGGCTCAGCCCGCGGCTCCCGCAGCGACGGGAAACCGCGCCCGGTGCCGGCGCGGCGGTTCCTTCCTGCGGGGGAGCGGGCGGGAGCCGCGGCCGGGGCACGGCCCGGGGCAGGGCCGGGGGCAGGGCCGGGGCGGGGGCGCCGCGGGGACCCCGGGGGACACGGGCTGGGCTTCCATCGCCGCGTCTCGGGGGGTCCCGGGGTGTTCCCCGCCCCCACGCGCCGCGGGGCGGGCCAGGCCTGTTTGTCACCACAGAGCGCGCTCCCGATTGTGTGCCCGGCCCGGGGGCGGGACTCGGGCCGTGATCCCCCTCAGCTTCCCCCAACCCACCGCCCCTATAAACCCCCCGCCCCTCCAAACCCACCCCCTCCAAACCCCCTTCCGAACCCACCGCCCCTCCAAACCCACCCCCTTCCAAACCCACCGCCCCTCCAAACCCATCCCCTCTCCAAACCCACCGCCCCTATAAACCCACCCCCCCTCCAAACCCCCCTCCAAACCCACCCCCCTCCAAACCCCCCCCTTCCAAACCCACCGCCCCTCCCAACCCACCCCCTCTCCAAACCCACCGCCACCCCTGTCCCACGGCCTTTGCCAGCCCCGTGGCCCCTCGTACCCCCCGTACCCCACAGCCCCCAAACCCCACAGCCCCTGTACCCCCCAACCCCACATCCCCGTACCCCACAGCCCCCGTACCCCCGTACCCCCGTCCCCCTCCAGCTCGGCTGAGCTCCGCTCGCTCTGCTCTCCGTTCACATTCGGTGGGATCTGGTCCGTCCGGTCAGTCCAGTCCATCCCTTTGTGTCCGGTCAGTCCAGTCCATCCCTTTGTGTCCGGTCGGCCCATTTGGGTCCGCTCGATCCATTCAGGACCGTTCGCGTCCGTTTGGGTCCGTCCGGGTTCATCCGTGGCCGTTCAAAGCCGCTCGGAGCCGGTGGCTCCAAGGGTCTGGTCGGGACTGGTCGGGACTGGTCGGGACTGGTCGGGACTGGTCGGGTCCGCTTGGCAGAGCCGGGCCGGTCACACCCGCTGGTCCGTTCGGTCCATTCGGGGCCGTTCGGGTCCGGTCGGTCCGTTCGGGTCCGGTCACCCCGGTCGGTGTCAGCGGTCGCGGCTCTGCGGCGGGGCCGGGCTGGGGCCATTTTCAGCACCTGGGACAGAGACCGGGATCAGCCAGGCTCGGGACTGAGACTGGGACTGGGACTGGGCAGGAGCGGCCCTGGACTGGCACTGGGACTGGGCTCTGACCAGGACTGAGACTGGGACTGGGAGAGAACTGGGCCCAGACTGGGCTGAGGTGGGACTGGGATCGGCACTGGGACCAGAACCGTGGCTGAGACTGGGATTGGTCTGGACTGGGACAGCACTGAGATCCTGGCTGGGCTGGGACTGATTTTTTATTACAACTGGGACCAGGAGTGGAGCAGATATGGACTGGGAGTGGATTGGGATCACATTGGACTGTGAAGGAACTGGACTGGTCCAGAAGCAGACTAGGATTGGAATTTAAACTGGATTTGGACTGGACTGGAACTGGGATTTGGACTGGATGGAGACTGGTACTGGGCAGGATAGGGACTAGATGAGGTCTGGGCTGAGATTGGGACTGGGCAGGACTGGGAGTGGGACAGGAGCTAGAACTACGACAGAGACTAGAATTAGGTTTGGATGGAGATTAGGATTAGGCTGGGATCAGGCCTAAGGCAGGGGCTGGTCTTGGGCTGGTGCTGGGGCTGATGCTGGAACTAGACTGGGAAGAGGATTAGGCTGGGCCAGGATGGCAGGGCTGGGGCTGTGCTGGGACCTGCTGCTGCCCCACGGCCCCGTGTCCCTGTGCCCGAGCACCCCACTGTGCCTGTGCCTGTGTCCTGCTGTGCCAGTGTCCCCATATCCCGATGTCCCGCTGTCCCTGTGTCCTCGTGTCTCCATGTCCCGGTGTCCCCACGTCCTTGTGTCCTCATGTCCCAGTGTCCCCATGTCCAGGTGTCCTCGTGTCCTGGTGTTTCCATGTCCCCATGTCCCCGTGTCCCCATATTACTGTGTTCCCGCCTCCTGGTGTCCTCATGTCCCCGTGTTCTCGTGTCCTGGTGTCCTGGTAACCCAGTGTCCCCATGTCCTGCTGTCTCCATGTCCCCGCATCCCCGTGTCCCCGTGTCCCCATGTCCCCGTGTCGCACCTGTCCGGGTGTGTGGCCCCGCTGCCGCGGGGACAGGGACCGGAGTGTCCCCGGGGTGTCGGGGGGGGCCCGGGGGTGCCGCGGGGATGGGGGGAGGGGGCGTGGTTGTGATGCCGGTGGGCGGGGCCGGGGCGGGGCCGGGGGCGGGGCCAAGGGCGCGCTGGGCGCCCCGGGCGGGGCGGGGCGGGGGTCCCGGGCCCCCGCGGCCATTGGCTGCGCCCGCGCTGGCCCCGCCCCGGCCCCGCTGTCAACACGCAGCGCCCGCCGCGCCCGCCGGGCCGGGCTGGGCCGGGCCGGGCCGAGCCGAGCCGAGCCGAGCCGAGCCGAGCCGAGCCGAGCGCAGGGAGCCGAGCCGAGCCGAGCCGAGCCGAGCCAAGCTCAGCCCGCCCGAGCAGGGCCACGCCCGCCCAAGCCGAGCCGAACGTGGGCCGAGCCGAGCCGAGCCCAGTGCAGCCGAGCACAGCCGAACCCAGCCCAGCCGAACCGCGCCGAACCCAGCCGAGCCCGCCCGAGCTCAGCCGGGCGGGGCCGGGCCCAGGCCGAGCCGGCCCAGCTGAACCGAACCGAACCGAACCGAACCGAAGCGAAGCGGCGGAGCCGAGCCGAGCCCAGCCCAGCGCCGCCGTTCCGGACGAGGGCCGAGCCGTTCCGGACGGGGCCGACGTTCCGGACGGGGCCGAGCCGTTCCGGCGCGCTCCGGGCGGCGCAGCGCGCGGGGCGGGGCTCGCTCCCCCGGCCGCTCCGTGACTAAATAAGGCCGATGGCGCGGCGCGCACCGGGCGGGTAACGCGGGGCTCCCCCGCCGCCCCCGGCCCCCGGCCCCGGCCCCCGGCCCCGCAGCGCCGCGCCGCGCCGGGGCGGGCGGGGTCCGGCCGCGGGCGGGGAGCCCCAGGCCCCGGAGCGGCGCCGTCCTTGGCTCAAGGGCAGCGGGACCCCCGCGGCGCGGGCCCCCTCGGCCCGGCCCCCGCCCCGCCCGCGCTGCCCATGGGCCCGGCACGATGCCGGTGCGGCGGGGCACGTCGCCCCCAGAACACCTTCCTGGACACCATCATCCGCAAGTTCGAGGGGCAGAGTGAGTGGGGGGCGCCGGCGGCGGGGGGAGCCGGGGGGGGGAGCTGGGGGCCCCGAGGGGGAGCAGCGCGGGGGGAGCGCCGGGGGAGGGCTGGGAGACAGCAGGTGGGGAAGGGAGTGGGGGGACTGTGGCCCCGGGTGGGTTTGAGGTTTGGGGACAAGCCCAGCTGGGGAGGGGCCCGGGCGAGTCGGGGGTGACAGGGACAAGCCCGGCCGGGAGGGACGCTGCTCCCGCGGGGGTCCAGGAGTCCCCGCTCCAGGTGGGGTTGGGGTGATGGGGACAAGCCTGGCTGGTGGGGGGTCACTGCCCACCCGGGCTCTGGGCTGCCAGAATGGGGTTTTCCCCCGGTCCGCGAGATGTGCAGCCCCCACCCCCAGCTCAGGCTGCTGCGGGACTGGGGGTCCCACCTGGCCAATGCCCCCTCACTGCCCAGCAGCTGCTGCAGGGACACCTGGGGGGGCTGGAGAGTCTGGGGGTTCCCTGGGGTCAGGCCCTGAGCATCCCCCAGACTGGAGACAGGCAGTGATGGGGGGGGGAACGCTGCCCCACAGGTCGGGCTGGGGGGTGTCACTCTGTTGGGGGACAGGCTGTGCTCGGGGGGTCTGGCCTGGCTGGGTGTGGCTGTGAGGGTCCCAGGGTCCCCATGGTAGTGGTGTCCCTAAGGGGTCTCTGCGATTGTGGGGGTCCCCGTGGTGATGAGTCCCTGCACTGCTTGGGGTCCCAGAGTCCCTGCTCTTGGGGGTCCCTGAGGTGTCCCTGCTGTTTGGGGTCCCTGAGGTGTCTGTGGTTTTGGGGTCCCTGCTGTTGGGGGCCCCTGTGATGATGAGGGCCCTGCAGAGCTGGGAGCCCCTGGGCCCCCGTGGTTTTGGGGTCCCTGTGCCGGTGGGATCCCCGCAGCTCGGGGGTCCCCATGGCGGTGATGCCACCAGCTCAGGGGGTCCCTGGGGGGCGAGCAGGCTGAGTCACGGAGTGCCTGTTCCTGGGGAAGCCAGAGCCGTGCAGGGGCACAGGGACCCTCCCCAGGGGCCGCTGGGCCCGGGGGCTCTGCCCTGACCCCCCCGGGGGCTCTGCCCTGACCCCCCCGGGGGCTCTGCCCTGACCCCCCCCTCTCCCGCCAGGCCGCAAGTTCATCATCGGGAACGCGCGCGTGGAGAACTGCGCCGTGATCTACTGCAACGAGGGCTTCTGCCGGCTCTGCGGGTACTCGCGGGCCGAGGTGATGCAGCAGCCCAGCACCTGCGACTTCCTGCACGGGCCCCGCACCCAGCGCCGCGCCGCCGCCCAGATCGCACAGGCGCTGCTGGGCGCCGAGGAGCGCAAGGTGGAGATCTGCTTCTACCGCAAGGATGGTACGGACCGCGGGGACCGCGGGGACCGCGGGGACAGCGGGGACAGCGAGGACAGCGGGGGACGCACAGGGACAGGAGGGGACAGCAGGGACAGGAGGGGACAGCAGGGACACGCAGGGACAGGAGGGCTGCGCTGGGGAGTGCAGGTGTGGGAGTGCAAGGTGGAGATCTGCTTCTACCGCAAGGATGGTACGGACCGCGGGGACAGCAGGGACAGCGGGGGACACACAGGGACAGAGGGGGACAGCAGGGACAGGAGGGACAGGAGCGACACACAGGGACACACAGGGACAGGAGGGGACAGCAGGGACACACAGGGACAGGAGGGGTGCGCTGGGGAGTGCAGGTGTGGGAGCACAAGGTGATCTGCTTCTACCGCAGGGATGGTACGGACCCCGGGGGCACTGGGCTGGGGACACGGGGACAGCAGGCACGGGGACACAGCTGGGTGGCAGGAGTTGCTGGCACAAGGGACCCTGACACTCTCCGGGACCGTGACGGCTCCCGCAGGGTGGGAGCCTGGCGCTGGTGGCTCCAGACGGGCACTGGCACCCCCCGAGTCCCCCGCCCTTGCTGGGGCCGTGGTGGCCGCCAGGAGGGGCCGCAGGAGCCGTTATGGGGTGCAGTGACCCCCAGCCTGCAGAGCGGGGGGCGGTGGCACCGGGAGGAGGGGGCTGAGCTGGCATCGGGCGGCACGGTGCCACCACCCCCGTGGGGGTGTGACAGGTGACATCCCGGGGGTCCCTGTGCCGGTGACATCCCGGGGGTCCCTGTGCCCCCGCAGCCCGGTACTGCCGCTGCTTCCCCTCCCCGCGGCCTGGTGCCAGTGCCAGGTGTCCCGGCTGTCACCGCAGCTGTCCCAGCTCTGGGCACGCGGCCCCGGTTCCGGTGCTGGAGTAAACAAAGCCGGTGCCAGCTGCCGGCGTGGCCCCGGGAGCGGGGCGGGGGCCAGCGGCTCCTCCCCGGGCCCTGGGACTCTCCCCCTGCCGCGGTGCCCTTGGGGCTGTGGGGCACGGGGGGGCGTGGGTGCCCCCGTGGTGTCCCCTCGGGAGGGTGGCACTGAGCAGCCACCGGCTGTGCCGCCAGGGCGGGGGAAATGGGGCTCCCCAGGGACCTGGACACCCCCAGCGCTGGGGGGGTCTCACCCCTCACCAGCCCCGAGTGCTGCCAGGGAGGGCTGGCACAGGGGGTCCCGGGAGTGACGAGGGGTCCCAGCCCCTGCCAGCCCGTGGGGGCTTCAGTGGGGCCCATGGGGGAGAGCTGAGGGCTCTGGGGGTGCTCTGGGGACAGTCCGTGGGGCTGTCCCCTGGGATCGGGCTGGGACCCTTGGCAGGGTCAGCCTGGATCTGGGCTGTCCTGCCCTGGGGGCTGCAGTGGTGCCACCACGGCTGTCCCCTCCCCGGCCCACCGTGCATGGAGGGTGTTTTGGGGGGTTCCACCCCCTGCCCGGCCCCCCCAGCACTGTGGGGCACGGTCCTTGTCGCCCGTGGCTCTGGCACCGCCGCTGCTCCTGGCGCCGCTGCCACCCCACGGGTGGCCTCGGGATCGTGTCGTGGTGCCCCCGCCACCCTGCAGCCCCCAGCCCGCCGTGCCACACGGCGTGTGCCAGCCCCCGGTGCGGTGTGCTGGTACCGGGGCCGTACCGGGGCCGTGCCTGGGCTGTACCAGGGCCGTGCTGGTGCCGGGGCCGTGCCTGGGCTGTACCGGGGCCGTGCCTGGGCTGTACCGGGGCCGTGCTGGTGCCTGGGCTGTACCGGGGCTGTACCGGGGCCGTGCTGGTGCCGGGGCCGTACCGGGGCCGTGCCGGGGCCGTGCTGGTGCCGGGGCCGCCGCGGAGCCGCCGCCGCCGCTGCAGCCATTTGTCTTTGCGACGTGTTGTTTACGGAGCCGGGGACGCGCGGAGGTCGCGGGGCCCGTGGGGCACCTGTGTCCCCCCGCGGGGACACCCCCGAGGCTGCACAGGGGACAGGGAGGGGGCACAGACACCCCCAGGTGCTGCTGTGGCCTTGGGGGTCCCCCCGTGCGCGCCCCCCGTGTTGGTGCAGGGCGGGACCGGGGCTGTGTCGCGGTGACAGGTCGGGGTGTGCGGGTCCCCCTGTGCCGGGGGGGGGTCCCCAGCCTGGTGCCAGCCTGGGGGGCGGGGGCGCGGCTCCCAGGGCAGGAGTGCGGGGGCAGGGGGGTCCCCCCGCTTTGAGGGTCCCTGGCGGCCACGGGGAGCGCCGGGGGTGCAGTGTGGGGGTGCGGGGGTATTTGGGGCACAGCTCTGGAGTGGCTCTGTTGGGGTGAGGGGGTCAAGGGGGGCGGCTCCGGTTGCAGTGTGGGGTGCGGCCCCCCATTGTCCCCACCCCAGGGGTCCCCCACTGCCCCCGCCCCCATCAGCAGCCGGACCGGGGCTCTCTCGGTTCCCGCGGGGGCGGCCGCAGCCGCGGCCACGCGCCGGTGCCGCTGATCCCCTCGCGGCACGGGGACCTCCCGGGAGCCCGGGGCCACCCCGTGCTGGCCCGCGGCCCGCCAGGGAATCCCCCCGCCGCGGGCACGGGCACGGGGACAGGGACAGGGACAGGGACAGTGCCAGCTGGCAGCGCCGTGCCAGCCTGCCGGGCCCGGCGCCAGCGGGGGGACACCGCCACGGGGGGGGGACACCGCCACGGGGGGGCTCGGAGCTTCGGCGCCACCCGCGTGTCCCCCTGGCGTCACCCACGGGTGTCCCCCCGGGTCCCCCAGGGTGAGGGGTGCCGGGGGGAGCAGGGTGCCCCCCCATCCGCCAGAGGTTGCCCCGGGCTGCCCGGATCACCCCCGGCTCCCCCCGCCCCCAGCTGTGGCACCGGATTAACGCCACAGCTGTTAACGAGTTGGGAGCGGCTTAACCCCGCCCGGCGCCCCCCGAGCCCCCCCCGGCCGCGCGTCCCACGCACAGGCACGGCCGCGACATCCGGGGGGGAAGGGGGACACCGCCACCCCTCCGTGCCTCAGTTTCCCCCGCGGCAGTGGGGCTGCCTGGTGCGGTCAGTGTGGGGGTGATCCCCAGAGTGGGGGGCACGAGGGGGGTTCAGCAGGAATGGGGGGCCCGAGCGCACAGGGGCCGTGTCCCCCGGGATATTTGGGGTGCTCTCGGGGTGGGGGTGCCACTCCCCCTTGTCACTGCCCCCCCTCCCCGCAGGCAGCTCCTTCCCGTGCCTGGTGGACGTGGTGCCGGTGAAGAACGAGGATGGCACCGTCATCATGTTCATCCTCAACTTCGAGGCCGTGAGGGAGCCCGAGCCCGGGGAGAGCCCGGCCCCCAGCACCAACCACTGGGTCACCCCCGCGCCCTGGGGCCCCGCAGGTACGGGGGGACAGGGACACCGGGTCACCCCCGGTGTGGGGGACAGGGACACCGGGTCACCTGCGGTTATGGGGGACAGGGACACCGGGTCACCCCCGGTGTGCGGGACAGGGACACCGGGTCACCTGCAGTTATGGGGGACAGGGACACCGGGTCACCCCCGGTGTGGGGGACAGGGACACCGGGTCACCTGCGGTTATGGGGGACAGGGACACCGGGTCACCCCCGGTGTGGGGGACAGGGACACCGGGTCACCTGCAGTTATGGGGGACAGGGACACCGGGTCACCCCCGGTGTGGGGGACAGGGACACCGGGTCACCCGCAGGTACGGGGCGACAGGGACACCGGGTCACCCCTGGGAATAAGGGGACAGGGACACCGGGTCACCCCCAGTTATGGGGGAAGGGACACCGGGTCACCCCTCCTGCTGGGCTCCTGCAGGGGGAATGGGGTCAGTGCTGCTGCCCCCATGTCCTGCTGCCCCGCTGTCCCAGGTGTTGCTGTAGGGCACAGGGGAGGGTGGCAGCCCGTGGGGAGGTGGTGGCAGCCCCTGTCCCCGTCCCCACCCCCAAATCTCGGGGTGCAGCCCAGCGCCGTGCCGGGGTTTGGGGATGGATCCTGTCCCCAAATCCCGGGGTGCAGCCCAGGGCCGTGCCGGGGTTTGGGGATGGATCCTGACCCCAAATCCCGGGGTGCAGCCCAGGGCCGTGCCGGGGTTTGGGGATGGATCCTGACCCCAAATCCCGGGGTGCAGCCCAGCGCCAGGGCGGGGTTTGGGGATGGATCCTGACCCCAAATCTCGGGGTGCAGCCCAGCGCCGTGCCGGGGTTTGGGGATGGATCCTGACCCCAAATCTCGGGGTGCAGCCCAGCGCCGTGCCGGGTTTGGGATGGATCCTGACCCCAAATCCCGGGTGCAGCCCAGCGCCAGGGCGGGGTTTGGGGATGGATCCTGACCCCAAATCTCGGGTGCAGCCCAGCGCCGTGCCGGGGTTTGGGGATGGATCCTGACCCCAAATCCCGGGGGTGCAGCCCAGCGCCAGGGCGGGGTTTGGGGATGGATCCTGTCCCCAAATCCCGGGTGCAGCCCAGCGCCGTGCCGGGTTTGGAGCCGGATCCCGGCCCCGAGCCCGGCTGACCCCGCTCCCTCCTCGCCCAGGACGCAGCCGCCGCTGCGGCTGAAGCTGCTGGCGCTCACCGGCAGCCGCCAGTCGCTGCCCCCCGAGCCCCGGAGCCGCCGGACGTGGTGGTCGTGGAGCCGGGGGTCGCGGCCCCGCTGGCCGTGGAGCCCGCCCTGGCTGCCGCCGACTCGGGCCCTGAGGACGCCTCGTCCTCGCTGGAGCCCGGGGACCGTCCCGAGGATGAGGCGGCGCTGATGGGGGACGCGGAGCCGCCGCCGCCGCCGCCGCGGGCCGAGCGCCTGGCGCTGGCCTTTGCCAACCACAGCCTGGCCCGGAGCCGGTCCCGGGAGCGCCGGTCCTGGAGAGCCTCCGCAGCCTGCGCCGCGCCTCGTCCGTCGATGACATCGAGGCCATGAAGGGGGACGGGGACAAGCGCTGCCACAGCCGCCACGCCGGCACCGGCACCGGAACCGGAACCGGCATCGGCACCTGCCATGGCCTGCAACGCGGCGCCAGCACCGGTACGGGACAGCCGGCGGGGCTGGGGACAGCGGGACAGACACCAGTGCTGGGGACAGCCACCAATGCTGGGGACATTGGGACAGCCACCAGTGCTGGGGACATCCCGGCAGCCACAGCCAGGGACCCTGGTGGCGCTGTGTGCCGCTGCCCCGCAGCAGCGCCCGGGGCGAGCAGGGGCCGGGGCCCCCCCCATGGCCACCAGCACCCCCCGGCCCATCCTGCAGCCCCCTGAGCCACAGGGGAACCCCCCGGGAACCCCCCCGGGAACCCCCCCGGGGTCACCTCGTTGGCCCAGAGCTCGTTAAGCGAACTAAGATAAGGGACAATTGTTGTGATGATGTCACAGGTGACTGAGAGCAGCTCTGCGGGTCCCTCGGGCGCGGTGGCCGCGGCTCGGGGTGTCCCCCTGCCCTGGGCTCCGCAGTCCCTTCCCCCGCTGTGGGACCCCCGCCCTGGGGGCTGTGGGACCCCGCCCCAGGAGCCGCGGGAGCCGCCCCGGGGTGCAGGGTGGGTGTGCCGGTGCCCCCCGCGGGCCGGGGGCGGTGACAGTGACAGTGACAGTGACAGTGCCGGTGCCGTGTCCCCGCAGGCGCGGTGGCCGCCGTGCGCAGCGCGCTGCTCAACTCCACGTCGGACTCGGACCTGGCGCGGTTCCGCGCCATCGGCCGCATCCCCCAGATCACCCTCAACTTCATGGACCTGCAGCCGGGGGCTCCTGGCCCGCCCCCGCCCCCGCCCCCCATCATCGCCCCCACCAAACTGCGCGACAAGACTCCACAACGTCACCGAGAAGGTGACACAGGTGAGAGCCGGCCGGGGGGACGTGGGGGCGGGTCACACAGGTGAGACCCGGATGGCGACAGGTCACACAGGTGAGACCTGGGCATGGGGACGTGGGGACAGGTCACTCAGGTGAGATCCAGATGGGGACAGGTCACACAGGTGAGACCTGGGCATGGGGACGGGTCACTCAGGTGAGATCCAGATGGGGACAGGTCACACAGGTGGCACCTGGACATGGGAACATGGGGGTGGGTCACACAGGTGACACTTGGACATGGAGACAGGTCACACAGGTGAGACCTGGGCATGGGGACAGGTCACACAGGTGACACCTGGACATGGGGACAGGTCACACAGGTGAGACCTGGATGGGGACAGGTCACACAGGTGAGACCCAGATGGGGACAGGTCACACAGGTGAGACCTGGGCATGGGGACAGGTCACACAGGTGACACCTGGACATGGGGACAGGTCACACAGGTGACACCTGGATGGGGACAGGTCACACAGGTGAGACCTGGGCATGGGGACAGGTCACACAGGTGAGACCCAGATGGGGACAGGTCACACAGGTGAGACCTGGGCATGGGGACAGGTCACACAGGTGAGACCCGGATGGGGACAGGTCACACAGGTGAGACCCTGGGGCTGAGGAGGACCCCGGGGTTGGGGGTGCTGAGCTGGCTGGGGGATGCTGGAGGTGACTGGAGATGCCAGAGGTGGCCAAGTGGTGACAGAGGTCACTGGGAAATGCCATCGTGCCCAGGTGCTGCTGGGCTGGCCAGGTGCTGCCAGGTGCCAGGTGCTGCCAGGTGCCAGGTGCTGCCAGGTGCTGCAGGGATCCTTGTACGGGGGCACCTGGACAGTTCCAGTGGCCAGGCTGGGCCAGGACGGCCAAGCAGTGCCAAAGTGTCCGAGTGGCGACAAATGTCCAGGCAGTGCTGGAGGTGTCCAGGTGGTACCAGAGTGACCAGGGGGTGCCAGAGTGACCGGGGGGTGCCAGAGTGACCAGGGGGTGCCAGAGTGACCGGGCAGTGCTGGGGGCTCGGTGGGGCTGGGGGGGCTGCCGGGGGCGTGGCCGTGGTGTTCTGGTGCGATGGGTGCCGTGACAGGGGACAGTCAGGTCCGGGACAGTCCCCAGGGGGCTCCCAGCGGGATACAGGGGACAGCCACGACCCGGTGCCATGTCCCCCACCCGGTGCCGTGTCCCCCACCCGGTACCGTGTCCCCCCACCCGGTACCGTGTCCCCCCACCCGGTTCCGTGTCCCCCACCCGGTGCCGTGTCCCCACCGGCGCCGTGTCCCCACCCGGTGCCATGTCCCCACCGGTGCCGTGTCCCCCACCGGTGCCATGTCCCCCACCCGGTGCGTGTCCCCACCCGGTACCGTGTCCCCACACGGTACCGGTACCATGTCCCCACACCGGTACCGTGTCCCCCACCCGGTACCGTGTCCCCACCCGGTGCCGTGTCCCCCACCCGGTGCCGTGTCCCTGCCGGTGCGTGTCCCCACACCCGGTACCGTGTCCCCCACCCGGTGCCGTGTCCCCACACCCGGTACCATGTCCCCCACCCGTGCCGTGTCCCCACACCGGTGCCGTGTCCCCCACCCGGTGCCGTGTCCCCCCCCCCGGTGCCGTGTCCCCCAGCCGGTACCGTGTCCCCACACCCGGTGCCGTGTCCCCCACCCGGTGCCGTGTCCCCCACCCGGTGCCGTGTCCCCCCACCCGGTGCCGTGTCCCCCACCCGGTGCCGTGTCCCCCACCCGGTGCCGTGTCGTGTCCCACACCCGGTGCCGTGTCCCCCACCCGGTGCCGTGTCCCCCCACCCGGTACCGTGTCCCCCACCCGGTGCCGTGTCCCCCACCCGGTGCCGTGTCCCCCACCCGGTGCCGTGTCCCCCAGCCGGTGCCGTGTCCCCCACCCGGTGCCGTGTCCCCCAGCCGGTGCCGTGTCCCCCAGCCGGTGCGGTGCCCGCCGGGTGCCGGGCGCTGGCAGCGGCCGCTAATCCCGGGCCCGTTGTGTAACCGCCATCTGCCGCGGGAGCGGGAGGCGCCGCTTAATTGCACCCTCATTTCCCCCCGCTAATGATCCGGGGGGGGGGCGGCTCCGGGCATCCCCGGGGGCTGTGCGGGATGGGGAGCGGCTGTCTGTCCCCCCCGCTGTCTGTCTGTCCCCCCGCTGTCTGTCTGTCCCCCCCGCTGTCTGTCTGTCCTGCCCCGCTCTCTGTCTCCCTGTCTGTCCCCACGCCTCCCCGGCCGGGGCTGTCCCCGGGGTCCCCGGCAGCCGGCGGGGGACGGAGCGGCCCTGGAGCATCTGCGCGGCCCCCGGAGCCCCCTGCCCCCGGAGCCCCCCCGGAGCCCTCCCGGAGCCCCCCGGAGCCCCCCCGGAGCCCCCCGGCCCCGCACCTGCCCGCACACGTGAGGGGCCCGTGGGAGCCGCGCTCGCACCTGGAGCTCCGGGCCCCGCTCCGGGCGCTGCTGGGGGGGGACCCTCGGAGGGGTTTGGGGACCCTCGCTGGGGTTTGGGGACCCTCGGTGGGGTTGGGAGACCCTCGGTGGGGTTTGGGGGACCCTCACTGGGGTGGGACCCCCCTCACTCCGCATCCGCGGCCCCCCCAGCTCCTCACGGAATCTCTTGATTGCCTCGGCCGTGATTAATGAAGGTGATTAATTGTGCCGCCAGGGTCACGCTGCGCTGTGTCCGCGGGGTCATGAGGGGACACGGGGGACACGGCTGCGGTCACCGGGGCGGGGTGACCCGCTGTCCCGGCTCTGGAGTCTCGGGGTGCCCCGGGGGCGCTCGGGCTGAGCCGGGGACACGGGCACGGGAACGGGGGACGCGGGATGTCCCCGGCTCGGGCCCGGCGCAGCCTCTCGGGGCGGTGGCGCTGGGGACAGGGTGCGGTGGCACTGGGGACGGGGTGTCCCCGCTGTCCCCGCTGTCCCCGCTGTCCCCGCAGTGATTCACCGGCGGGGCTGGAGCCGAGCCCCCGCCAAGGTCACCTGGGTGACAATGACAGTGACAGTGACAGGGCCCTGGCGTGTCTGGGGACAGCCACAGTCCCCACAGTCCCCCACGGCTCATGGGACCCCCGGGCCCCCCGGTCTGTTCTGGAGGGGATCCCCGGGGGGGGCGGGGGGACCCCAGCCCCATTTGCTGTGCGGGGACCCGGCGGTGCCGCAGCCGGGCCGTGCCACGGGGACACCGCTGGCTCTTGGGGACACCGGGGACCCCTCCCCACTGCCGGGACGGGTCCTGCCGCCCCCGGCCCCTCTCCTTGGGGCTGGGGGTGCCGGGCGGGCGCAGCCGTGGGGCGGGGGCCAGGGACACGGGGACACGGGGACACGGGGACACCGTGAATCAGCCGGGGCTGCCAGGGCCAGCTCACCGCCACCGTCACTGTCCCTGTCCCCGTCACTGTCCCTGTCCCCGTCACTGTCCCTGTCCCCACCACCAGTGTCCTTGTCCCGCCATCTCTGTCCCCACCCCGTCCCCATCCCGCTGCTGCCAGCGCCGTGCCAGTCGCACTTTGGGGGTCCCTCGCGAGGCGCGGGGGGCTGCGGGTGCCGGCTGGCGGTGGGGGAGGGCGGCAGCGCAGCAGGCCCCGGTTCCGTGCCCCCGCCCCCGTGCCCCCGCCCCGGTGTCCCCGCGGGGCCGTTCCGGGCGCTCCCGGTCCCTCCCCCGGGGAGTGGCGAGGGCCGGGGCCGGGGGGCGCTCGGGGTCCCGCCCCGCTCCATCTGCCGCGCGCGGGGCCGGGGGACGCGGGGACCCCGAGCGCGGCCATGGCCCCGCGCGCCGCGACAGCGGCGACAGAGGCGACAGAGCCGAGCGCCCCGACGGGGAGCGGCGCGAGCGGGTGCGGCGCGCGGTGCGGGTGTCCAGCCTGGTGGCACAGGAGGTACGGGGGGGGCACGGGGGGGGCACGGGGGGGGCACGGGAGGCGCGGGGGCGCGGGGGTCCCCACGGACACGGAAAATGGGACCCGCCGTTTGTTCCGCCGCACGCGGGCTCGGGGTCCTGGGGCCGTCCCGTGCCGGGATGGGGGAAACGGAGCGCGGGGGCTCGGGATGGTGGCGGGGGATCTGGGGGCTCTGAGGGCTCTGGGGAGGGTCCCCCCGCGGGGGAGTGGGTCCCCGTGTCCTCTCCCGGGCGCGGGCGCGGCGTCCTGGGGGTGTCCCCGTGCCGGGATGGGGGATGGAGCGTGGGGACAGCGGTGGTGGCACCGGGGGCTCTGGGGCACCGGGGGCTCTGGGGACACCGGGGGCTCTGGGGGACACCGGGGGCTCTGGGGACACCGGGGGGCTCTGAGGATCCCCCCGCGGAGAAAACGGGGTCCTGCTGCCGTCCCGCATCGTGGGGGCGCAGGGGCCGGGGGTGTCCCCGTGCCGGGATGGGGGGAGGGGGCGGAGTGTTTGAGCGGGTTTGGTGGCCCCGGGATTTTCGGGGGGACGCGGGGCAGGGGGAGGGCACCGGGGGTCGCAGCACGCGGCTCTGGAGGGCCCGGGGAGCCCCCGAGTGTCCCCGCCTGGGGGTCCTGTGGTGGGTGCGGGGTGCCGGGGTGCCCCTGCGCTTGGAGGGGGAGGGGCACTGGTGGTTGTGGTGGGCGACTCTGGGGTCGGGGGATCTGGGGCCCCAAATGTCCCCTGGGGGAGGACCCTTCATGGGTCCCCTCTGCCCAGCCGGTGCCACGGCCGGGCCCAGTGCTGTGTCCAGCCGTGTCCAGCTGTGTCCAGCCGTGTCCAGCTGTGTCCGGCTGTGTCCAGCCGTGTCCAGCTGTGTCCGGCTGTGTCCAGCTGTGCCGTGGGGCTCATGCTGTGGCGAGGGGCGATGGCTCGTGGCCTCTGCTTTGGCCCAGTTGGTCCCCAGTGTCCCCACTGTGTCCCAGTGTGTCCCAGTGTCCCCAGTGTGTCCCAGTGTCCCCAGCATGTCTCAGTGGTCCCCAGCATGTCCCAGTTGGTCCCCAGCGTGTCTCAGTGTCCCCAGTGTGTCCCAGTTGGTCCCCAGTGTCCCCAGTGTGTCCCAGTGTGTCCCAGTTGGTCCCCAGCATGTCCCAGTGGTCCCCAGCATGTCCCAGTGGTCCCCAGTGTGTCCCAGTTGGTCCCCAGTGTCCCCAGCATGTCCCAGTGTCCCCGGGCTGTCCCCTCGGCCCGGCCCTGGCTCTGGGCTGGCTCTGGGTCAGTGCCAACGTCACCGGGCCGGGCTCGGGGCTGGGGGCTGGGCCGCCCCTGGACGTCACCCCCGTCCCCCAGGGACGTCACCCCCCGTCCCCCAGGGACGTCACCCCCCGTCCCCCAGGGACGTCCCCCCGTCACGGGGCCGGTCCCCAGCCCGCCGCGGGTGGCACAGGCAGCGGTGCCACTGTCGCTGCCCGCGAGGGCGGCCCCGTGTCCCCGTGCCCATGTCGGGGGGTCCCGAGGGGGCTGCGACGCCGCAGCTCAGCGCCGTGAGTACCCCAGGGGGACCCCGGGGCCCGGGGGGACAGCGCTGCGGGGAGGGGACACGGGGGTGTCACCTGGCGGGGAGCCAGCGCTGCCCTGGCGGGGGCCGCGAGGTGACAGGGCTGGGGCGGGGGTCGGTGACACCCGCGCGGTGACAGGGCTGGGGCGGGGGTCGGTGACACCCGCGAGGTGACAGGGCTGTGGCGGGGGTCGGTCGGTGTCCCTCTGGCCGGGGGTGTCCCCGGGGGTCCCAGCGCCTCGGGGTCAGTGACAGGGGGGTGTCAGGGTTCAGGTCTGTGAGCTCGGGGGCCCTGCTGGGGCACTGGGGGGTGCCAGGGCCTGTGTTAGGGCAGGTGTGGGGTACCCAGGTGGGTGTGGGGTACCCGGGCAGGTGTGGGGTACCCGGACAGGTGTGGGGTACCCGGACAGGTGTGGGGGACCTGCCAGTGCTGGTGTTGGGTGCCTGTGAGTGCCGGGGACTCTCGGGGACTCTCGGGGACTCTCGGGGTCCCTCGGGGACTCTCGGGGACTCTCGGGGGTCCCTCGGGGACTCTCGGGGACTCTCCGGGGCTCCCTCGGGGGCTCTCGGGGGCTCTCGGGGGCTCTCGGGGGCTCTCGGGGTCCCTCGGGGGCTCTCAGGGGCTCTCGGGGGCTCTCGGGACTCTCGGGGACTCTCGGGGGCTCTCGGGGACTCTCGGGGATTCTCGGGACTCTCGGGGGCTCTCGGAGACTCTCGGGGGCTCTCGGAGACTCTCGGGGGCTCTCGGGACTCTCGGGGCTCTCGGGGACTCTCGGGGGGCTCTGGGGACTCTCGGGGGTCCCTCGGGGGCTCTCGGGGGCTCTGGGGGCTCTCGGGGTCCCTCGGGGGGGCTCTCGGGGCCGGGCCCGGTATTTGGGGTGCCCGTGGGCGCAGGTGTCTGGGTCGCGGCAGGTGCGGCGCCGGGTGTCCCGGGGGGGCGGGGGGTGTCGGTGTCACCGCAGGTGTCGGGGACGCGTCACCGGGGCGGGACGTGTCGCCGCGTGTCGCCGAACGTGTCGCCGGCAGCGCCGCCATCTGTGTCACCGTGACTGACGGGTGTCGGGGCGGGGGGCGGGGGGTGGCACCGGGCCTGGGGGGCTTCGGGATGTCACCGTGTGTCGGCCCCGTCGTGACATATGACACGGGTGGGGATGGGGGTGTCCCCAACCCCTCTCCATGGCACCCCCGAGCCCTGCGGGCACGGGAGGGGCTGGGGGCTGTCCCCGAGGCTGGGGACATGCAGGGCTGGGGACATGCAGGGCTGGGGACATGCAGGGCTGGAGACATGCAGGGCTGGTGGCTGTCCCTGTGGCTGGGGGCTGTCCCCGTGGTTGGGGACATGCTGAGCTGGGGGCTGTCCCCCCCCCGGCTCGGGGACTCTGCTGTCCCGCTGTGTGTGCGTGGGCGGGGGCTGGCACAGGGACAGGGACAGGGACAGGGACAGGGACAGGGACAGGGACAGGGACAGGGACAGGACTGTCCCTCGCCCCTCGCCCCTCGCCGGGGGCTGGCAGGGGACACTCCTGTCCCCCTGGGGGTGCAGCCGGGTGTGGGGCGGGGGGATTCCAGGTGCGTTTGGGGGGGCTGTGCCCACCTGGGGGCCCCAGTTGGGGCTCAGGCGGTTCGGGGGTTCCCCCCCAGCCCGGGGGGGGTCTCGGGCCCCCCCGGGGGTCTCTGCAGGCCCCGCCCCCCCCGCCCCGCCCCCCGCGCCGCGGGCCGGGCTCTGTCCCACTTTGCCGCGATAAATTTAGCGGCTGGAGCCGCCCCTCCCCCACCCCGCCCCCCGCCCCTCCCCCACACAGCCGCAGCCAGAGCGGCCTCGCAGCCGCGGGGGTCGGGGTCCCCCCCAGGACCCCCCGGGAACCCCCCCGAGGCTTCCTGCTGGGGCTCTGTGTCCCTGTCACTGTCACTGTCACCGTCACCGTGTCCCCAGGGCCCCGTGGGACCCCCTGGCACCGCCACACCCCGGGGGACACGCGGGGGACACGCGGGGGGGGGTTGGGGTGCAGCCCCCAGGACGGGGGGGGCTGGCGCCCCCTGCACGGGTGGCCTCGTCCCTTTGTCACACGGAGCGTGGGGACACGGGTGGCACCGGGAATCCCCCGCGAGGGGGTGGCGGCTGTGACGCAGGAGCTGCTGTGTCCCAGTGCTGTCACCGCGTGTCACCGCGTGTCCCGGCACTGTCACCGCGTGTCCCAGCGCCACCACCGTGTGTCCCAGTACTGTGTGCCCGTGTCACCGTGTGTCACCGTGTGTCACCGCGTGTCCCAGCGCCACCACCGTGTGTCCCAGTACCATGTGTCCGTGTCACTGTGTGTCACCGCGTGTCCCAGTGCCATCACTGTGTGTCCCAGTACCGTGTGCCCGTGTCACAGTGTGTCACTGTGTGTCACCGCGTGTCCCAGTGCCATCACCTCGTGCCCCGGCGGTGTCACCGTGTGTTCCCAGCCCCGCCTGTCCCATCAGCCCGCGGCTGTTGCTGGTGGCGCTGGGGACAGAGGTGACAGGGCCCGTGTCCTGCGGCGCTGGGGGCCGTGGTTTGGCTGCGGTGGGGACCGGAACGGGTGTGGGGACATCCCCGCCGTGTCCCCCCGTGTCCCCCCGTGTCCCCGCCGTGTCTGTGACCCCGACTCCCGCTCATTCCCTGCACAGGTGCTCCTCCCGCCACACCTGGACAGGTGTCGGTGCCCTGGGGCTGCCCGGGGGTGCCGGGGGGCTGTGCCCGGTGACAGGTGCCACCTCCCGCCGCCACGCCGGTGTCCCCGCTGTGTCACGGGGTGCAGGGGGGGCCGGGGGGGCAGCGGCAGCGGAGCAGCCTGGGAAAAATTTCCGCCCCAATAATTCCTGTCGGCTCGGGCGGAGCGGGCTGGCGCGCCCGGCCGGGGGTCCCCGAGCCCCCGGGGGTCCCCGCGCCCGGCCGGGGTCCCGGGGCACCATGGCCGCGGGGCCGGGGCGCGGGGGTCCCTGACCTGCCGCCCCCACCCCCGAGGATGCTGCCCGCGCTCCTGCAGCTGCTGCGGAGCTGCCGGGCGCCCCCGCGCCCCCCAGGCCGGGCCGCCCCCGGGCCCTGCCCCATGCCCGGGGTCCCGCTCTGCAGCGCCTGCCGGGGCTGCGCCGCGACGGCGCCGGGCGCGGACCCGAGGAGAAGGTACCGGAACGGCCCCGGGACCCGCGGGGGTGGGGGCCGCGGGGGGGGCGCTGCGCCCACCCGTGCCCCGGCCGTGGCTGTGGGGGCCTCGGGCGGTGTCCTCGGCACGGTCTGGGGGGGTCTGGGGGGGTCTGGGGGGGTCTGGGGGTTTGGGGGGTTACATAAAGCTCTGGCTCCGCGTGACGGGGTCACCCCGCCCCCCCAGTGGCGCCCTCGGGGCGGGGGGGCAGCACCCATCCCCCCCCCGTGCTGAACAGCCCCACGAGGGGCAGGGGGGACCCCCGGGGGGCGGGGGGGGGACCGGGACCCCCCCAGGGCAGGGGGGAGGCTGCGACCCCTGTGGGGCACAGGCCGGGGGGGCGCGGGTCACCCCCTGTCCCCTCGGGGTCACGCAGCCTGTGGGGCACCCCAGCACCCCAAAACCCCGCACGGAGCCGGGGGGCTGCGCCCGCAGCGTGTCCAGGGGTCCTGCGGAGGGACGGGGGCGTGAGGAGGGGTCTGGGCTGGGGAGGGGGCACATCTGGGGCACATCTGGGGCACAGCGTCGCGTCTGCGGGGGCGACCTGCCCCGGGGGGGTTCGGGGGTGTGGGGGGTTTGTCCCCCTGTGCCCTCCAGCCCCCCCGGTCACACGCGGGGATGTCCCTGCCCCTCCCCCCCCGCCTGGCCGGGGTCCCTCTGCGCCCCCAGAACCGCGGTTCCGGTTTGGGGAAGGACCTTTGGGACCATCAGTGCGCGGCCGGGACCCCTGACCCGCATCGCCCCTCCCCCCAGGGTGGGGGCTGAGCCCTGCGGCCCCCCCAGACCCTCCCTGGCCCTTGTTGGGGTCCCACCTCCCCCCGCACGGTGCTGAGGGTGTGAAGGAGCCCCAAAAGCGCCGGGTCTGACCCGGCACTGACCGGCCGCGGCACGGACACTGACCGGCCATGGGCACGGACACTGACCGGCCATGGGCACGGACAGACACTGACCGGCCACGGGCACGGACACTGACCGGCCGGGGCACGGACAGACACTGACCGGCCATGGGCACGGACACTGACCCCCGCGGGCACGGACAGACACTGACCGGCCATGGGCACGGACACTGACCGGCCATGGGCACGGACACTGACCGGCCATGGGCACGGACAGACACTGACCCACGGCCCAGGCACCCCTGGCGCTGGGGGTTTTGGGGTGAATCCTGGGGGGTGTTGGGGTGCGAGGGGTGACTCCTGTAGGGAGGGGTGATTCCCGCGGGCTGTCGCGGTGTCGCGTTGACTCCCGCGGGGTTTCGGGGTGACTCCCGCGGGGTGTCGAGGTTTTTGGGTGACTCCCTGGCGGTGTCGCGGTGCAGCCTGACCCCCCCCGTGCCGCCCCCCCAGGTGCTGTCCCTGGGCGCCGATGTCCTCCCCGAGTACAAGCTGCAGGCGCCGCGCATCCACCGCTGGACCATCCTGCACTACAGCCCCTTCAAGGCGGTGTGGGACTGGCTGATCCTGCTGCTCGTCATCTACACCGCCATCTTCACGCCCTACTCGGCCGCCTTCCTGCTCAGCGACTCGGAGGAGGCGCAGCGGCACCAGTGCGGGTACTCGTGCAGCCCCCTGAACGTGGTGGACCTGATCGTGGACATCATGTTCATCATCGACATCCTCATCAACTTCCGCACCACCTACGTCAACTCCAACGAGGAGGTGGTCAGTCACCCCGCCAAGATCGCCATCCACTACTTCAAGGGCTGGTTCCTCATCGACATGGTGGCCGCCATCCCCTTCGACCTGCTCATCTTCGGCTCCGGCTCCGAGGAGGTGACGCGGGGACAGGGGGGACACAGGGACAGGGGGACAGGGACAGGGGGGACACAGGGGACACAGGGACACAATGACAGAGGGACACAGGGACAGGGGGGACACAGGGACAGGGGGGACAGGGACAGGGGGGACACAGGGACAGGGGGACACAGGGACACGGGGACTCGGGGATATGGGGATACAGGGACGGGGGACACAGGGGACACAGGGACAAGGGAACACAGGGACACAATGACAGAGGGACACAGGGACAGGGGGACACGGGGACACCGGGACAAGGGAACACAGGGACACAATGACACGGGGACACACAGACAGGAGGACAGGGGTACACAGGGACATCGGGATTTGGGGACAGGGGGACGGGGGACACAGGGATTTGGGGACACGGGGACACAGGGACATGGACTCACGGGACGCAGCGGTGCTGGTTTGGTCCTGGTGTCGTGTTTGGGGGTCCCACCGGTGCCCCCAGTGCTGGGGTGGGTGTTGGGGTGCTGGGCGCTGTCCCCTGGGCGCTGGGGATGCCACCAGTGACCCCCTGCCCGTCCCTCGCAGCCCCCTGGGCACTGGGGCTGTTGTGGGGAGGGGGCTCGTGGCTCCCCCGGTGGGAATTCTCTGCCCTGGGCCCCCCCTTCCTCCTGTACCCCGGGGGTCCCTGGGGCAGGGGGAGACCCCAGGATGGGACCCCCCACCCTTTTGGGGTTCTGAGGGTGTCTCTTCACTGCTGACCCCCGCCCTTTTCCCACCCCCCACTGGTGGGGTGCTGATGTGGGGAGGGGGATGGAACCCCCGACCCCTCTGTGGATCCTGGGGTACCTCCACCCCCTGTAACCCTTTCATTGCCACTCCCAGACCACGATGCTCACCAGGCTGCTGATGTGGGATGGGGGATGGAGCCCCCCCGATCTCTCTGTGGATCCTGGGGTATCTCCACCCCCTGTAACCCATTCCCTGCCCCCCCAGACCACTGCGCTGGTCGGGCTGATATGGGCAGGGAGGACGGAGCCTGTCCAAGTTTAGGACAAATTAGGGGAAAAAAAACCTCCCAAAGAACTCAGAAAGGATTCTTCCCAGGGGGAAAGTGGAAAAAACTTGTTTATTGACAAAACACAAGAAAAAAACACTTTTTCAATCTCTCTGTGGGTCCCAGGTTCTCTCTCCACCCCCAGTAACCCTTTCCCTGCCACCCCAGACCACCACCCTCATCGGGCTGATACGGGCAGGGAGGATGGAGCCCCCCGATCTCTTTGTGGATCCTGGGGTACCTCCACCCCCAGTAACCCTTTCCCTGCCATCCCAGACCACCACCCTCATCGGGCTGCTGATGTAAGGAGGGTGATGGAGCCACTCCCAGCCCCCCTGTGGGTCCCCAGGTTCTCTCTGCACCCCAGTAACCCTTTCCCTGCCCCCAGACCACCACCCTCATCGGGCTGCTGATGTGGGGAGAGGGATGGAACCCCCAGTTCTCTCTCCACCCCCAGTAACCCTTTCCCTGCTGCTCCCAGACCACCACGCTGATCGGGCTGCTGATGTGGGGAGAGGGATGGAACCCCCCGACCCACCTGTGGGTCCCCAGGTTCTCTCTGCACCCCAGTAACCCTGTCCCTGCCGCTCCCAGACCACCACCCTCATTGGGCTGGTATGGGCAGGGAGGATGGAGCCCCCCGACCCCCCCTGTGGGTTCCTGGGGTACCTCCATCCGCGGTAACCCTTTCATTGCCGCTCCCAGACCACCACTCTGATCGGGCTGCTGATGTGGGGAGAGGGATGGAACCCCCAGTTCCCTGCACCCCCATTAACCCTGTCCCTGCCCCCAGACCACCACGCTGATCGGGCTGCTGAAGACGGCGCGGCTGCTGCGGCTGGTGCGGGTGGCGCGGAAGCTGGACCGGTACTCGGAGTACGGGGCGGCCGTGCTCTTCCTGCTCATGTGCACGTTCGCGCTGATCGCGCACTGGCTGGCCTGCATCTGGTACGCCATCGGCAACGTGGAGGGGCAGCGCACGGGCTGGCTGCACGCGCTGGGCCAGCAGATCGGCAAACCGCTCAACGGCTCCTTCGGGCCCTCCATCAAGGACAAGTACGTCACCGCGCTCTACTTCACCTTCAGCAGCCTCACCAGCGTCGGCTTCGGCAACGTGTCCCCCAACACCAACTCCGAGAAGATCTTCTCCATCTGCGTCATGCTCATCGGCTGTGAGTGCAGGGGGGATGGGGGGGCTGGGCACCTGTGAGGGGGTACCTGTGCACCTGTGGGAGTGTGAGAGTGTACCTGTGCACCTGTGAGGGGGTACCTGTGCACCTGTGAGAGTGTGAGAGTGTACCTGTGCACCTGTGAGAGTGTGAGAGTGTACCTGTACACCTGTGAAAGTGTGAGAGTGTACCTGTACACCTGTGAGAGTGTACCTATGCACCTGTGAGAGTGTACCTGTGCACCTGTGAGGGGGTACCTGTGCACCTGTGAGGGGGTACCTGTGCACCTGTGAGAGTGTGAGAGTGTACCTGTACACCTGTGAGAGTGTGAGAGTGTACCTGTACACCTGTGAGAGTGTACCTGTACACCTGTGAGACTCTACCTGTGCACCTGTGTGAGAGGGGATGGAGAGGGGGTACCTGTGCACCTGTGTGTGTGAGAGTGTACCTGTGCAGCTGTGTGTGAGAGAGCACCTGTGTGTGTGTGAGTGGGGGTACTGTACACCTGTGTGTGTGAGGGGCTGGGAGAGGGGATACTGTACACCTGTGTGTGTGACACCTGTGTGTGTATGAGGGGGTACCTGTACATCTGTGAGGCTGTACCTGCTCACCTGTGTGTGTGTGAGGCTGTACCTGCTCACCTGTGTGTGTGACACCTGTGTGTGTGACACCTGTGTGTGTGACACCTGTACCTGCACCCACACACGGTGGGGGGGTGGGAGCACCCCCAGGCCACTTTTGGGGCCCACCCTGGTTGACACCTTCACTGACACTGCGGGGGTCAGGGGCACCTGTCCTCAGGTGACACAGGAGACACGGGTGACACAGGTGACGCGGGTGACACAGGTGACACAGCTGCCCAGGGGTGCCCAGGTGTGCCCAGGGATGCCCAGGTGTGACCAGGTGTGACCAGGGGTGCCCAGGAGTGCCCAGGTGTCCCCAGGAGTGCCCAGGCGTGCCCAGGGATGCCCAGGGATGCCCAGGTGTGACCAGGGATGCCCAGGTGTGACCAGGTGTGCCCAGGGATGCCCAGGTGTCCCCAGGTGTGCCCAGGGGTGCCCAGGTGTGGCCAGAGGTGCCCAGCGATGCCCAGGTGTGCCCTGGCCCAGCGATGCCCAGGTGTGCCCAGGTGTGCCCAGGTGTGCCCAGGTGTGCAGGAGGCCGATGTCCCCGGGCTGTGCCAGCCCCACAGTGGGCACAGGCCGGGGCAGGGACTGTCCCCCTGCCCAGGGGCCCCCCCGAATCCCGGGGGGGCTGCAGGTGTGCAGGGAATGGGGCCGGGGAGGGGCTGGGGGAGCTGGGAAAGGGGCTCAGCCTGGAAAAGGAGGCTCAGGAGCACCTTGTGGCTCTGCACAGCTCCCTGCCAGGAGGGGACAGCCAGGGAGGGACAGGGAACAGGGACAGGGCTCTGCTCCAGGGGACAGGAGCAGAGGGAACAGCCTCAGGCTGGGCCAGGGGAAGCTCAGGGTGGAAATTGGGAAAATCCCTTCCTGGAAAGGACTGTCCAGCCTGGCCCAGCTGCCCAGGGCAGGGGGGAGCCCCCACCCCTGCAGGGATGTCACAGCTCTGGGCATGTGGCACCTGGGGACAGCCAGTGATGGCCTCGGCAGCGCTGGGGGATGGGCGGGCTTTGGCAGCTGAGAATCCCCTTGGGGACAGGGACCCTGGTGGCTCTGGGCAGCTCCGTGACAATGGGAGCCCTCCATGACATTGGGGACCCTCCGTGACAATGGGAACCCTCCCAGTGACAGGGATCAGTGACAGTGGGACCTGTGTGGGGACAGGGACTGCTGTGACAATGGGCACTGGAGTCGGTGCTGATGGGGACACTGCTGTGGTGTTGGGGACACTCATGACAAAGGGCACTCTGTGGTGATGGACACCCCCAGTGACAGTGGGGACCCGCAGTGACAGTGGGGACCCGCAGTGACAGTGGGGACCCCCCACGCTGATGGGTCCCCCACCCTCCAGCCCTGGCAGTGGGGGGTGTTTGGGGGGTTTGGGGTGTTTGGGGGTGTTTGGGGTGTTTGGGGGTGTTTGGGGTGTTTGGGGTGTTTGGGGGTGTTTGGGGTGTTTGAGGTGTTTGGGGGTGTTTGGGGGTGTTTGGGGGTGTTTGGGGTGTTTGGGGGTGTTTGGGGGTGTTTGGGGGTGTTTGGGGTGTTTGAGGGTGTTTTGGGGGTGTTTGGGGTGTTTGGGGTGTTTGGGGGTGTTTGGGGGGTTTGGGGTGTTTGGGGGGGTTTGGGGGTTTGGGGGTGTTTGGGGTGTTTGGGGGGTTTGGGGTGTTTGGGGGTTTGGGGGTGTTTGGGGTGTTTGGGGGGTTTGGGGGTGTTTGGGGTGTTTGGGGGTGTTTGGGGTGTTTGGGCGGGTTTGGGGGTGTTTGGGGTGTTTGGGGGTGTTTGGGGGTTTGGGGGTGTTTGGGGGGTTTGGGGTGTTTGGGGGTGTTTGGGGGTGTTTGGGGTGTTTGGGCAGGTTTGGGGGGTTTGGGGGTGTTTGGGGGGTTTGGGGGTGTTTGGGGGTTTGGGGGGTTTGGGGTGTTTGGGGGTGTTTGGGGTTTGGGGGCGCGGCGCTGACGCTGCCCCCCCAGCGCTGATGTACGCCAGCATCTTCGGGAACGTCTCTGCCATCATCCAGCGCCTGTACTCGGGCACGGCGCGCTACCACACGCAGATGCTGCGCGTGCGCGAGTTCATCCGCTTCCACCAGATCCCCAACCCGCTGCGCCAGCGCCTCGAGGAGTATTTCCAGCACGCCTGGTCCTACACCAACGGCATCGACATGAACGCGGTGAGACCCCAAAACCCCCCCGGCACCCCAAAACACCCCCGGCACCCCCAAACCCCCCCAGCGCCCCCAAAATCCCCCCAGCACCCCCTGCTTCCAGCACACCTGGTCCTACACCAACGGCATCGACATGAACGCGGTGAGCCCCGCAGCACCCCAAAGCACCCCCAAAACCCCCCGGCACCCCCAATTCCAGCACACCTGGTCCTACACCAACGGCATCGACATGAACGTGGTGAGACCCCCAAAACCCCCCTGGCACCCCCAAACTCCTCCCAGCCCCCCCTAATTCCAGCACGCCTGGTCCTACACCAACAGCATCGACATGAACGCGGTGAGACCCCCCGGCACCCCCAAAGCCCCCCCAGCCCCCAATTCCAGCCCGCCCGGTCCTTCCCCAGCGCCCCCGACCCCGCGGGACCCCCCGAGCTGGGGAGCCCCCGTGACGCCGCCGGGTCCCCGCAGGTGCTGAAGGGGTTCCCCGAGTGCCTGCAGGCCGACATCTGCCTGCACCTGAACCGCAGCCTGCTGCAGAACTGCGCCCCGTTCCGCGGCGCCACCAAGGGCTGCCTGCGCGCGCTCGCCATGAAGTTCAAGACGACGCACGCGCCGCCCGGGGACACGCTGGTGCACGCCGGGGACGTGCTCACCGCGCTCTACTTCATCTCCCGCGGCTCCATCGAGATCCTGCGCGGGGACGTCGTGGTCGCCATCCTGGGTGAGCCCCGAAACGCCACCCGGTGGCACCCCTGGTGACACCCCCAGTGACACCCCCAGTGACACCCCGGGTGACAACCCCGGTGACACCCCCAGTGACACCCCAGTGACATCCCCAGTGACACCCCCAGTGACACCCCCAGTGACACCCGCTGTGACACCCCCAGTGACACCCCCAGTGACACCCCCAGTGACACCCGCAGTGACACCCCCAGTGACCCCCAGTGACATCCCCAGTGACACCCCCAGTGACACCCGCAGTGACACCCCCAGTGACACTCCAGTGACCCCCCCCCGCCTGCCAAGGGGTCCCCCCCCATCCCGGCGCCCCCAGCGCTGCGGGACCCGCATGCTGCCCCCCCCCCACCCCAGCCCTGCCCCCCCGGTGACACCTGGAGCCCCCCAGATTTGGGGTCACCGTGAGTGCCCCCCCCCGGGTCAGAAGGACATTTTGGGAGGTGCGGCGCCCCCCGGTGACCCCCCCGCCCCTCCCCCCCAGGTAAGAACGACACCTTCGGGGAGCCGCTGCACCTGCACGCGCGGCCCGGCAAGTCCCGCGCCGACGTTCGGGCTCTCACCTACTGCGACCTGCACAAGATCCTGCGCGAGGACCTGCTCGAGGTGCTGGACATGTACCCCGAGTTCTCGGACCGCTTCTGGGGCACCCTGGAGATCACCTTCAACCTGCGCGACGTGAGGGGGGGCCCGGGGGGCGGGGCTCCAAACGGGGGGTCCTGAACCGGCCGGGAGGTGCGAGAGGAGCGGGAGGCGCCGGGAAATTGGTGCTGCTGAAGGAACGGGGGGGTTCAGGGCAAGAGGGGGGGTCCTGACCGGTTTGGGGGGTCCTGAACAAACTGGGAGTCTTGAGGGAATTGGGGGAGCTCAGGGCAGGTTGGGGGGATTCAAGCGGTCCTGGGGGTCCTGAGCGAGTGGGGAGGGCCCTGAGCAGGGTCGGGGGTCCTGAGCAGGGTCGGGGGGTCCTGAGCAGGGTCGGGGGTCCTGAGCAGGGTCGGGGGTCCTGAGCGGGGTCGGGGGTCCTGAGCAAGGTCGGGGGTCCTGAGCGGGGTCGGGGGTCCTGAGCAAGGTCGGGGTCCTGAGCAGGGTCGGGGGCCCTGAGCAGGGTCGGGGGATTCTGTGCAGTTTTGGGTGGGGTCCTGATCAAGGAGCGAGTTGGGGGGGCTGAGGGCCCGGGGGTCCGCCCGGCCCCGGGGGGTCCCGCCCAGCCCGGGGGGTCCCGCCCGGCCCGGGGGGTCCCGCCCAGCCCGGGGGTCCCGCAGCCCCCCGAGCGCCGCCGTGTCCCCGCAGAGCACCATGATCCCCGGCTCCCCGGGCAGTGCCGAGCTCTCCGGCAGCTTCTCCCGCCTGCGGCGCCGCAAGCTCTCCTTCCGCCGGCGCCCCGAGAAAGGTGGGGTTCGGGGGACCCTGGGACCCCTGGGAGCCCCGGGGTGTCGCTGAGCCGCCTGTCCCCGCAGAAGCCCCCAGCCCCGCGGAGGCGCGGGCGCTGCGGGGGATGGGCAGGCCCCCGGCGCCCCCGAGGCCCGGCCGAGTGGGACCCCCAGCCCGTCCAGCGGCGGCTCCAGTGACGAGGAGGAGCCCCCCCCCCGCGGGGGCCACGGCGCTGTCCCCGTTCCGCAGCGCCCCCCCGGCGCCCCCGAGCCCGAGGAGCGGGGGCAGCGACGTCTGCAACCCCTCTCAGGTGAGGGGGCTGGGGCTGGGGGCTCAGAGCCCCCGAACCCCGGCCCTGCCCCCACCCCCCATCCCCGCCCCCCAAACCCCGGCCCTGCCCCAACCCCCTCCCCGCCCCCAAACCCCGGCCCTGCCCCCACCCCCATCCCCGCCCCCAAACCCCGGCCCTGCCCCCACCCCCATCCCCCGCCCCCGTGCCCCCAGCCGGGCTTAGGGACCCCCCGTTCCTTCCCTCCCCAAAACTGCAGCACGGCCCCACCCCCCGCAGTGCCCCCGCAGCCCTGGGGGTGACACCCCCTCTCGGGGGGGGTTCCCCACTCACAGCGCCCCCCCAAACCCTGAACCCCCCCCGTTCTCAGCCCTCCCCCAGCAGCTGCCCCTGCGCCCCTCAGATGGGGGCGGGGTCCTGGTTGGGCGGGGGTCCCAATCCTCCCCCGTTTCAGAGCCCCCAAAGCCCCACCCCCTCCCCCAGTCCCCGGATCCCCCAACCTCCCCCTCACTTCACCCCCTCCCCCCCAACCCCTCCCCCTCCTCCAGGCGCCTTCTCGGGGGTCTCCAACATCTTCAGTTTTTGGGGTGACGCCCGGGGCCGCCAGTACCAGGAGCTCCCCCGTTGTTCCCACGGGGCCCCCCCAAACCCCACCCCACCCTGACCCGCCGCCAGCGCTGCGAGCTGAATCGCGCTTGGACCTGCTCCAAAAACAGCTCAACAGGTAAAGGGGGCTCGGGGGCCGGGGGCGCGGGACCCCGGGGGAGCCCCATTGCCAACGGGGCCGGGAGCCCCGAGCAGGAGGAGAAGGGGGAGGGGGAGACCCCAGCCCCAGCTGAGCCCCCCGTCCCGCCGGGGAGATGGGGGGGACACGGGGGGGGGGGGCCGGGGGTCTGGGGGCGGAGGGGGCTGGGGGCTTTGGGGGTCTGTGATGGGGGAGGGGAATGGGGGACCCCTCACCCCGACTGGAATCTCCCCATCCCCTCTGGGGTGAGTGCGGGGGCGGGGATGGGGGTCCTGGGGGGCAGGGGGAGGGGCAGGGGCAGGGATGGGGGTCCTGAGGGTCCCGGGGGCCGGGGATGGGGGCGGGGATGGGAGATGGGGGATGGGATGGGGATGGGGGATGGGGGATGGGGATGAGGATGGGGATGGGGATGGGGGATGGGGGATGGGGATGGGGGATGGGGGATGGGATGGGGGATGGGATGGGGGATGGGGGATGGGGGATGGTCCCGGGCCCCGCCCCTCACCCCTCTCCGGCCCCGCTGCCCAGGCTGGAGTCGCGGCTGAGCTCGGACATTTCCTCCATCGTGCACCTGCTGCAGCGCCCCCCCGCGCTGGTGCCCCCCGCCTACAGCGCCGTCACCTCCCCCCACCTGCCCCCCACCCTGCCCGTCACCGCCCTCCGCCCGCCCGCCCAGGTGAGGGGACACCTGCTCTGGGGGTGCGCCGGGCTCGGGGGGTGGGGTCACCCCTGAGCCCCCAGACCCGGGGGGTGGGGTCACCCCTGAGCCCCCAGACCCGGGGTGCGCCTGGTTTGGGGGGCTCCCTGTCCATGGTGGGTGGGTGGGGGTCACCCCCGAGCCCCCAAACCGGGCTGTGCCGCCCCTCAGTGCCCGTCTCCTCCAGCCCCTCCGTGCCCGGGGGTGACCCCCGGGGGTCCCCCCGAGTCCCCGGTGCCGGTGCCCCCCGTTCTGACCCCCCTGTCCCGCAGGTCCCGCGCGCCCCCGGCCCCCCGGACGTGGTGCTGCTGCTGGAGCCGCCCCCCCCCCGGCGCCGCTCCCTGCCCGGGGCGCTGCCCCCCCCCGCGGGGACCCCCCCGGGGACCCCCCGCTGCAGAGACACTGCTCCGACCCCGGCAGCTAATGGGGGCACCGGGGCGCGGGGGGACCCCCGGAACGCGGGACCCCCGACCCCGGAAGGAGGGACCCCCGACCCCGGAATGTGGGACCCCGAACGCTGGACCCCGGAGCCCGGGACGGGACCCCGGAATGTGGGACCCCGACCCCGGAACGCGGGGACCCCGAACGAGGGACCCCGACCCCGGAATGTGGGACCCCCGGAACGTGGGACCCCCGACCCCGGAACACGGGACCCCCGGAATGTGGGACCCCCAGAACGTGGGACCCCCGGAATGTGGGACCCCCGGAACGAGGGACCCCCGGAGTCCGGGACGTGGGACCCCTGACCCTCAGTGTGGGACCCCTCGGGCCGGCAGCTCTGGGTGCCACGAGCCGGGACCCCCGGAGCCACCGTGGGACCCCTGGAGCCCTGGGACCCCCGACCACGGAATGTGGGACCCCCGGGACCCCCGGAGCCACAGGACCCCTGTCCCCAGCATGTGGGACCCCCAAAGCCCAGGACGTGGGACCCCTGACCCGCAGGGGGGTCACAGAGCCCCCCCAGCCCCGGGGGTCCCCAGAGCCCCCCCAGCCCCGGGCCTGGCCCCCCGACACTGCCCTCGGGGCCGGGGGGGCCCTGGGGTCCCCGGGACCCCCCGTTCCCCCATCCTGGGCCCTGCCCTGGACTGTCAGACTGTGCTGCTCTTCCTCCTCCTCCTCCTCCTCCTCCCCCCGCTGCTGCTCCCCGAGCCCCGGGGCGGTGGGGGGTGCGCAGGTGTGTGTGTGCACAGGTGTGTGTGTGTGTGTGCACAGGTGTGTGTGTGTGCACAGGTGTGTGTGTGTGCACAGGTGTGTGTGTGTGTGTGCACAGGTGTGTGTGTGTGCACAGGTGTGTGTGCACAGGTGTGTGTGTGTGCACAGGTGTGTGTGTGTGTGCACAGGTGTGTGTGCGCAGGTGTGTGTGTGTGTGTGTGTGTGCACAGGTGTGTGTGTGTGCACAGGTGTGCACAGGTGTGTGTGTGTGTGTGTGCACAGGTGTGTGTGTGTGCACAGGTGTGCACAGGTGTGTGTGTGTGCACAGGTGTGTGTGTGCACAGGTGTGTGTGTGCACAGGTGTGCACAGGTGTGTGTGTGCACAGGTGTGCACAGGTGTGTGTGTGTGCACAGGTGTGTGTGCACAGGTGTGTGTGTGTGTGTGCACAGGTGTGTGTGCACAGGTGTGTGTGTGTGTGTGTGTGTGCACAGGTGTGTGTGCACAGGTGTGCACAGGTGTGTGTGTGTGCACAGGTGTGCACAGGTGTGTGTGTGTGCACAGGTGTGTGTGTGCACAGGTGTGCACAGGTGTGTGTGTGTGCACAGGTGTGTGTGTGCACAGGTGTGTGTGTGTGTGCACAGGTGTGTGTGTGCACAGGTGTGTGTGCACAGGTGTGTGTGTGTGCACAGGTGTGTGTGTGTGCACAGGTGTGTGTGCACACAGGTGTGTGTGTGTGTGCACAGGTGTGCACAGGTGTGTCCCCGCTCCTGTCCCCAGGACGTCCCGTGTGTGTCGGGGGGGTCCCGCTGCGCTGGGACACACGTGTGTCCCCCCGGTGTGTGTGTGTCCCCTGGGGGTGTGTGTGTGTGTGTGTGTGTGTGTCCCCGTGTCCCCGCCTGTGCCCCCCGGGTGTCCCCCCCGGGTGTGTGTGTGTGTCCCCGTGTCCCCGCCGTGTCCCCGCCTGTCCCCCCCGGGTGTCCCCCCCGGGGTCTGGCGGCTCCGTGTGTGCCCCCCCGTGTCCCGGCCGGGGGAGGGGTCGGGGTCCCCCGCGTGTCCCCCCAGCCCCCGCGCTCCCCCCGCACAGCCGGGTGTCCCACGGGTGACACCCCCGCACAGGAGGGGGACGCGGGGGGCGGGGCTGGCGCTGCCCCGCTGCGTGTGCTGTGTTTGTCCCTTGTCACCCTGCATGTCCCCCCCGCGTACAAAAATAAACCAGACGGAGACCCCCGGCTCTGTGTGTCACCCTGGGTGTCACCGTGACTCAGCCTTGTGTCACCTGGGGACTGCAGCATTGGCAGAGACGGGGACAGAGGTGGCATCACCTTTACTGAGCCCAGCACGTGGCATCGTGTGACATGTCCCCACCGTGGGGTCCCTGTGTGTGACACGGGGGTCCTGTGTGGTGGCAGAAGGGGTGACATCGCCTTTACTGAGACAGACAGGTGTCACCGTGTGTCACAGGGTGACATGAGCCATGCCACGTGTCCTGGTGGCACTGTGTGACACTGTGTGACACTATGTGACTCCATGTGACACTGTGTGGCACTGTGTGACATTTTGTGACACTGTGACACTGTGTGGCACTGTGTGACTCCATGTGACACCATGTGATACAGTGTGACACTGTGTGACACTGTGTGACACCATGTGACACCATGTGACACCATGTGACACTGTGTGACTCCATGTGACACTGTGTGACACTGTGTGACACCATGTGACACTATGTGACTCCAGTGACACTGTGTGACACTGTGTGAGTCTATGTGACACTGTGTGACACTGTGGCACTATGTGACTCCATGTGACACTGTGTGAGTCCATGTGACACCATGTGACACTGTGTGACACTGTGGCACTATGTGACTCCATGTGACACTGTGTGACACCGTGTGACACTGTGTGACACTGTGTGACACGTCCCACAGCCCGGTGTCCTGCTGGCACCAGTGGCCCACACGGTGGGGGAAGGGGTGGCATTGCCTCTCCTGAGCCTGGCAGGTGGCACCGTGTGTCACAGGTGACACGTCCCACAGCGCAGTGTCCCCGTGTCCCCGGTGTCCCACACGGTGCCGGGGTCAGAGGAGGTGACACCGCCTTCGCTGGGCCTGGCACGTGGCAGCACCTGACACGGTGTGACACGTCCCACCCCCGGTGGCACCGCCAGAGTCCCCGTGCTGCTGGGACCAGGGCAGGTGACACTGGCTGTGCTGCGGTGTCCCCGTGTCACCGTCACACCGGGCGGGAGGTGCCATTGTAGGAGAAGGGCTCGGGGTGCACGGGGCTGGCACAGTGTCACAGTGTCACTGTGTGTCACTGTGTGTCACTGTGTGTCACAGTGTCCCTGTGTCACACCGGGCGGGCGGTGCCGTTGTAGCTGAAGGGCTCGGGGGGCTGGCACAGTGTCACAGTGTCCCTGTGTCACACCGGGCGGGCGGTGCCGTTGTAGCTGAAGGGCTCGGGGCTGGCACAGTGTCACAGTGTCCCTGTGTCACACCGGGCGGGCGGTCCCGTTGTAGCTGAAGGGCTCGGGGGGCGCGGGGCTGGCACAGTGTCACAGTGTCACAGTGTCCCAGTGTCACACCGGGCGGGCGGTGCCGTTGTAGCTGAAGGGCTCGGGGGGCGCGGGGCTGGCACAGTGTCACAGTGTCACAGTGTCCCTGTGTCACACCGGGCGGGCGGTGCCGTTGTAGCTGAAGGGCTCGGGGGGCGCGGGGCTGAAGGGTCACAGTGTCGGGGCGTTGTAGCTGAAGGGCTGGCACAGTGTCACAGTCACAGTGTCACAGTGTCACAGTGTCACAGTGTCCCTGTGTCACACCGGGCGGGAGGTCCCGTTGTAGGAGAACGGCTCGGGGGGCGCGCAGGGCCCGGCGCCGGGGGGGCTCCAGCGCTCGATGCGCACGCGGGTGCAGGCGGGGGGGTCCAGGGGCCGCACGATGACAGCGGCGCGCGACGCCACCGACGGGTCCTCGTCGAAGAAGTTGAAGGGGCGCAGGAAGAAACCGACGGCGTTGCCGGGGGTGGCCGTGTTGGGGATGTCCTCGGCGTGGGGCACGTGCAGGAAGCCCACGGTCACCCAGGCCACCAGGTCCTGGGGAGGGGGGACACACAGCGCGGGGTCAGTGGCACTGGGGACACCCCGGGGGAGCTGAGGGACCCCCAGAGACGGGGAACCCCCAGAGATGGGCGCCCCTCTGGGGACAGAACCCCCCCGCCCCGTGTCCCCGCTGTCACCTGGTCCTCGATGGTCTCGTTGTCGCGGAGGAAGCTCTCGAAGGTGACCGGGGGGTCCCAGGGGTCGTTCTGGCTGTAGATGCTGCTGCTGCTCGGCTCGTTCTCGTGGCGCCGCGTCACAGCCAGGTGGTACCTGCGGCAGGGGAGGGGGGGCTCGGCCTAAGGGGGGGTCCCACCCCTGTCCCCGGCCACCCACGGCCCGCTCATGGCAGGGGGACACAGGGCTGGCGAGGGCCGCGGGGGTCCCCAGCTTTGTGCACTCCCCAGGGGTTCCCCAAGCCTGGAGGGTCCCCAGACCTTGGGAGGGTCCCCATTTCCAGGGGTCCCTCATCTCCCGAGGCGTTTCACAGCTCCTGGAGCCCCTTGGGCTTCCAGGGGTTCCCCAGCTCCGGCAGCCCCCGCAGCTCCGGGAGCCCCAAACTCCCAAGGGGTGCCCCAAACTCCCAAGGGCTGCCCCAAACCAAGGGGTCCCAAAGGGGGGTCCCAAACTCCCAAGGGCAAACTCCCAAAGGGGGTCCCAAACTCCCAAAGGGGGGTCCCAAACTCCCAAGGGCTGCCCCAAACTCCCAAAGGGGGGTCCCAAACTCCCAAGGGGTCCCAAACTCCCAAGGGCTGCCCCAAACTCCCAAAGGGGGGTCCCAAACTCCCAAGGGGTCCCAAACTCCCAAGAGCTGCCCCAAACTCCCAAGGGGGGTCCCCAGCCCAGGAGATTTCCCATTTCTGGTGGTTCTCGGAGTCCCAGCTCCATCTCAGAGCCGGGCGGGGAGGTGTGACCAGGGGAAGGACCCCGTGTCCCGGCGGTGACACCTCTGGCGCAGCCCCGTCCCCGCGGAGCCCGCACCTGGCCCAGGTGACGGCGCGCTCCTCCCGCCAGCCGCGGGGCAGCACGGGCCCGGCGTGCGAGCTGAGCTGCAGGCGGAACGTTCTCCGGTGGCCCCAGCGGTTCCGCCGCCGCGGGTTGGAGAAGAGCAGGTACCGGGGCGGCGCCCGGCCCAGCGGCAGCGCCGCATCGCGCTCCCGGCGCCGCGGCTCCCGCCGCAGCCGCGGCTGCACCACGCGCGCCCCCGCGCTCCAGGGTTGGAGATGTTCTCGAAGCCGATGTCCATCGTCTCGAAGCTGTTCCCGGAGCCTGCGGGGACGCGGGGGCGGTGGGTGGGGTGGACACGGTGGTGCAGGGTGGGGGTGGGGGTGTCACCGCGGGTGTGGGCTGGGAGCTCATGGAGATGCCAGCACGGAGGGCTGAGCTGCCACCGCCACGGGGACTGTGACCCCAAACCCCGGCATGGGGGGGCTGAGCTGCCACCGCCACGGGGACTGTGACCCCAAACCCCGGCATCGGGGGGGCTGGGATCCAGCTGGATACCCCAGCATGGAGAGGGGGGCCTCAGAGGAGATGGGCTGGGACAGCTTGGAGATGCCACCAGCAGCACAGGGGGTGAGACACCGGGAGGTGCCACCATGGATGTGGCCTGGGAAGTGTCACCCTGGGGGGCCGGGACTCCACAGAGGTGCCACCATGAGCGGCTGGGCCCCAGGCAGGTGCCATCACCCATGGGGGGCTGGGAGCCTGCAGAGATGCCGCAAAGGAGCCCCAGATGTCACCAGGGCTGGGAGATTGCACCACCATGGGGGGGACGTGATCCTGCAGAGATGCCACCGTGGAGGGGAATCATCACCTGGGGGTGCAGGTGATGCCCAGGTGATCCCACCCTGCCAGGAACGGGGCACCTCAGCCCCTGGCGCCCCCCGCGGGTCCAGCCTGCCCCCTCCCCACAGCCAGGGGGTGCCGGGAGCCGCCAGGGCCCTTCACCTGCGACATCCAGGTCCACCTTGTAGTGCACCAGGTGGGTGTGGATGTTGCCCAGCAGGTGCGTGTGCACGCGGCTGCCGTAGCGCCGGCCCTCGGGCGTGTAGAAGGTGGCGTGGATGTAGCCGGTGGCGTGCACCTTGGCCTCCAGCACGCCGTTGGGGTACAGCAGGAAGTCCCAGATGTAGTCGTAGTTGTAGACGGTGGAGGTGGTCCTGAGCACCAGCGCCCGCCCCTCCAGCCCCGCGTAGAAGTGGAAGCCGCCCTGGAAGTCGCTGTCGAAGTGGCGGCGCAGCGGGACGCCCGTGGGCAGCTCGAAGACGCAGAGCGCGTTGGGGAAGCGCACGGGGCCGTCGGCGTCCAGCAGGTGATGCGCGTCCAGGAACGCGGCGCTCTCGGGGCAATCCACGCCGCGGGCCAGCTCGTAGCTGGAGGCGCCCATGGCCCAGCCCGCGTCCATGTACTTGGTCTGCATGGCGGCGGGCGAGTGGCCGCCGTAGAAGGCGATGGCCTCCTGCACGCTGAGCTCGTAGGCCACGCGCTCGCCGCCGAAGCGCACGTCGAAGAGCTGCAGGCCGGCGGAGGAGCGCAGGCGGAAGGCGAGGCTCCAGCCGCCGTACTCCAGCCGGTTGCCGCGCAGGCGGTAGCGCCGGCCCTGCGGCTCGCACACCTTGGCGCCCAGCGCGTCCGGGCTCGCCCCGCCGGGGAAGCGGCCCCGCGGCTCGTAGCTGGAGAAGAGCTGGCGGGCGGGGGGCTCGGGCAGGCGGGCCAGGGCCAGCGAGCCCCGCGCGTGGCTCTCGGCCAGCTCCCGCACGCTGCCGAAGTAGCGCCCGTTGTACCAGAGGCGCTGCACGCTCCAGCGCCGCGGCTCGGGGTCGCGGTGGTCCAGCAGCACCTCCAGCCCCGCGGGGTGCAGGAAGAAGCCCTCGACGAAGCGCTGGATCACCAGCCAGGTGCGGCGCTCGCCGGGGCCCAGCCCGCGCGGGGCGATGTCCGAGAAGGTGAGGCAGCGCTCCGAGCAGTTCTGGAAGCCGAAGCCGGTGGCCTCGAGCAGCAGCGGCTCCAGCGGGGCCAGCGCGGCCACCAGCGCCTGGTGCAGCAGCTCGTACTCGCGCCGGGTCATGGGCCGCGCCGAGAAGGGCACGGCCCGGCCGCCCTTGAAGGGCAGCGGGCGGTAGGAGCTGGGGCTGGGCAGGGGTCCCACGGCCAGCTCGGTGACGTTGGGCTCCGCCTGCGCCCCGAAGAACAGCACGGCCCGAGCCTCCCGCGGCGGGCGCGCCCCGCCGTGCTGCAGGAACCGCAGCGCCCGGCGCTTGGGCGGCGGCAGCAGCTCCACCAGGAACAGCGAGTTCTTGGCCAGCGGCCCCCCCTGGCTCGGGGACAGCCCCAGCTCCGGCCGCTCCATCAGGAAGGTCCGCACGGCGCGCAGCTCCGCGGGGGACAGGTCCGCGAAGATGGACGCGGGGTCCGCGGGGTCCGCGGGGTCCGCGGCGGGGCCGGAGGGGCCGGAGGGGCCGGAGGAGCTCGCGGTGACCAGCAGGGCCAGCGCCCAGGGCAGCCACGGCAGCCGCATCCTGGGGGGGGGTCAGGGGGGACGGGGGGTCAGCGCCGGGCAGGGCAGGGCACGGCTGAGAGACCCCCCCGCTCACAGCAAAGCCGGGGGGGACCCCCGGGAAACGCGGGGGGAGCAGGAGGGGACCCCCGGCAAAGCTGGAACCGCCGTGGGGAGGAGGAGAGAGGCCACAAAAAACAGGGGGGCCGTGGGGTGACCCCCAGTGAAACCAGGGACACCGTGGGGTGACCCCCAGTGAAACCAGGGACACCGTGGGGTGACCCCCAAAAACCTCCCCCCTAGCCGGGAGCCCCTTATCGCCCCCAAAATCCTCTCTCAGGGCGGCTGTTGGAGCCCAGCCCAGCGCTGGGGCTCCCCTGGGTGGGCCTGGGGACACCCCCAATGTCGGGGACCCCCCAAATCGTCCCCCCTCCCCCACCGCAGGGAGCCCCCCCAGCCCCGCGCTCACCTGCCCGGGCTCTGCTGCGCTCTGTGCCCGGCCTGGGCCACTGCGCCCCCCGGGGCCACTGACCCCCTCCGGCCACTGACCCCCGTCCTCCCTCCGGCCACTGCGGCCCCCTCCGGCCACTGACCCCTCCCCGCCCCCAGGGCACCGCCCCCTCCCCGCCCCCTCCCCCGGGCCGCTCGGGGGTCAAGGCCAGCGGCGGGACCCGCCCCCTGCACCCCAAAGCTGCACCCCCAAATCTGCACCCCTAAATCTGCATCCCCAAAATCCGCACCCCCAAATCCGCACCCCCAAATGCGGCCCCGAATCTGCACCCCTAAATCCGCACCCTCAAAGCCGTACCCCCAAATGCGTACCCCAAAATCCGGCCCCACAAATCTCCACCCCTAAACATCCCCAAATCTGGCACCCCCAAATGCGGCCCCTGAATCTGCACCCCGAAATCCGCACCCCCAAAATCTTCACCCCAAATCCGCCTGCAAATCTGCACCCCAAATCCGAGCCCCCAAACCCCTAAACCGGCCCTACAAATTTGCACCCCAAAATCTTCCCCCAAAACCGCACCCCCAAAACCGCCCCCCAAATCCACCCTCCACAAATTCCCGCCCCCAAATCCGCACCCCAAATCCCCCCGCAAATCACCCCCAAACCCACACCCCGAAACCCGCACCCCGAAATCCCCCCCCCCCCCCCAAAATCCGCACCTTCGCTGCCTCCGCCGCGTCGCGCCCAGGCGGGGGGGGCCGGGGGGAGGGGGGAGGGGTCCCGGTCCCGTCCCCGGTTCCGACCCCCGGGCCCGGCCCGGCCCCCCCGCGGGTTAATGATCACCGGGACCGCCCCCCCCTTGTCCCCGCCCGCGATCAAAGAGCGGGGACGAGATAAGGGAGAGATAAGGGCCGGGAAATCCCACGGGGCCCCCCCGAGCCCCCCCAAAATAAAATAAAAAAATAAAAAATCCCCAGGGAAATAGCCGCCCCCACGGCCGCATTCCCAAAATAATGCCCCCTGCCATGGGAACGGGGGAGCCCCATCCCCACGGCTGCATCCCGTTCCCATGGCAACGCAGCGGGGCCCCGCCCCCGCCCCGCCCCTTCCCCAACCCGGGCATCGAGGGGTGAAAACACAAACACGGGGAATTGGGGTGAAAAAATGGGGAATTGGGGTGAAAACACAAAAATGGGGAATTGGGGTGAAAACCCAAAAATGGGGAATTGGGGTGAAAACCCAAAAATGGGGAATTGGGGTGAAAACCCCAAAAATGGGGAATTGGGGTAAAAACACAAAATGGGGAATTGGGGTGAAAACCCAAAAATGGGGAATTGGGGTGAAAACACAAACACGGGGAATTGGGGTGAAAACCCCCAAAACGGAGAATTTGGCCTTAAAAATCCCCAAAACGGGAAAATTTGAGTTAAAAATCCCCAAAACGGGAGAATTTGGGTTAAAAACCCCCAAAACGGGAAAATTTGGGTTAAAAATCCTCAAAACGAGAGAATTGCGGTTTTAAAAACCCCAAACAGGAGAATTTGGGTTAAAAGCTGCAAAAGAAGAGCTCGGTGGTTTTAACAAAATCTAAATTGGGGAGAAGTGGTTAAGAAAAATTAAAAAATAAAATTTAAATAAAATTTAAATAAATAAATAAATAAATAAATAAACAAAATTAAGAATAAGAAAATAAAAAAAAAGAAGTAAAAAATAAAAAAATAAAATAAAAATAAGAAAATTTAAAATAAAAAATTTAAAAATTTAAAAATAAAAAAAAATTAAAATAAAAAACTAAATAATAAGAAAATAAAAAAATTTAAAAATTAAAATAAAAAATTAAAAAATAAATAATAAGAAAATAAAAAATTAAAAAAATTAAAATTAAAAAAAAAAATAAAAAAGAAAAAAATTTAAAATAAAAAATAAATAATAAGAAAATTAAAAATAAAAAATAAAAATAAAAAAAAAAAATAAAATAAAAATAAAAATAAAATTAAAAATAAAAAATAAAAAATAAAAAATAAAATAATAAAATAATAAAATAATAAAATAATTCGAGATAAGTGGCTTTAAAAGCAAAAAAAAACCCAAAAAAAAAAAAAAGTTGTTTTTGAAAGCCCAAAAACGGGATATGTGGTTTTAAGAGGGAAAAAAAAATCCAGAAAATGTCATTTTTCCAACTCACCAAATTGAGATGAGTTTACACGGCAAAGAAAATCAAGAGGGGTGGGGGAAATGATTTGTTTGAAAGGTCAAAAGCTCAGGGTTCATAATTTTAAAAGCCAAAAAAATTGAAAACCCAGAAATGAGGAAAAGTGGTTAAAAAATTAAAAAAAAAAAAAAAGCAGGGTAGGGGAGAGCCTGAGGGGCAGGAGGGGGAGGGGTTTGGGGGATGGGATGGATTTTGGGGGGATGGGATGGATTTTGGGGGGCTCTGAGGGATTTTGGGGGGATGGGATGGATTTTGGGGGGCTCTGAGGGATTTTGGGGGGCTCTGAGGGGCTCAGGGCCGCCAAACCCCCCCCTCTGTGCCCGTGGGATCTGGGCCCAGTGGAAATATTTGAATTCCAAGTTCTATAACCCCCAAGCCCTTTCAATGCAATATTTTAATTACAAATTCTATAACCCCCAAAACCTTTCAATGCAATATTTTAATTACAAATTCTATAAACCCCAAACCTTTTCAATGCAATATTTTCCCACAAACCCATTTTCACCTCCCAGAGATCTCGTTGGGTTTGATTTGGGGACAAAACAGAACCTGGGCCTTTGCTGTTGTTGAGGAAATAAATAAAATTAATTCCTTTTCACTCTTTGCTGTTGTTGAGGAAATAAATAAAATTAATTCCTTTTCACTCTTTGCTGTTGCTTTTCCTCTTTTCTTTCTTTAATTTCATTCCCCACCCCGTTCCTTCAGAGCGAGCTGCAGCCACGGCTCACAAAGGTGAGGGGCAGGGCGGGGCTGCAGTTACCACGCTGGTGAGAAAAGGGAAAGTGAGGTAAAATTAAAATTAAAATTAAAATTAAAATTAAAATTAAAATTAAAATTAAAATTAAAATTAAAATTAAAATTAAAATTAAAATTAAAATTAAAATTAGGGCAGGGCGGGGCAGGAGGTCACCATCCCAAAATTCATCCATTCCCGCCCCACGTTGGGTTTTCTAACCCTCAATGGGCTGAAACCAAATGATCAATCCCGAAAATGAGAGTTTGTCTCGTGTCGTTCTTTATTTCTCTGTAAAAAGGCAAAATAACCCCAGAAAACCCGACTGACATCCCATAACCCGGCGGGGTTTGGGTGATCCTGGCCGTGTTCGCTCTCGGGAACAAACAAATCCCAAATCAATAAATGAGGCAGGAGAGGGGCAGAGTCCTGCGGGTTTGGAAAAACAAAAGTGAAAGCTCGACCTGCTGCAGATCATGATGAAAAAATATAAAATAAAATGAAATGAAATGAAATGAAATAAAATGAAAAATAAAATAAAAAATAAAATAAAAATAAAAATAAAAAATAAAATAAAATAAAATAAAAAAGTAAAATAAAGTAAAAATAAAATAAAATAAAATAAAATAAAATAAAATAAAATAAAATAAAATAAAATAAAATAAAATAAAATAAAATAAAATAAAGAGAAAATAAAGTAAAAATAAAGTAAAAATAAAATAAAGTAAAAATGAAATGAAATGAAATGAAATGAAATGAAAATAAAATAAAATAAAATAAAATAAAATAAAATAAAATAAAATAAAATAAAATAAAATAAAATAAAATAAAATAAAATAAAATAAAATAAAATAAAATAAAATAAAGAAGGAGAAGGAACAATCCGTTCCTTCAATCCGTGGGGTGTTGACTCAGTTCTGCTGCAGAACCATAAAAGTGGCAAAAAGTGCTGAAAGCTGTGACCCCAAAGGTACCAGGGGTGACCCCAAATGTACCAGGAGTGACCCCAAAGGTACCAGGGGTGACCCCAAAGGTACCAGGAGTGACCCCAAATGTACCAGGGGTGACCCCAAAGGTACCAGGGGTGACCCCAAATGTACCAGGGGTGACCCCAGAGGTACCAGGGGTGACCCCAAATGTACCAGGGGTGACCCCAAAGGTACCAGGGGTGACCCCAAATGTACCAGGGGTGACCCCAAAGGTACCAGGGGTGACCCCAAATGTACCAGGGGTGACCCCAGAGGTACCAGGGGTGACCCCAAATGTACCAGGGGTGACCCCAAATGTACCAGGAGTGACCCCAAGGATTCCCAGGAGTTTGGGAATTTGGGAGGAAACCTCCGAATGGGATCCCTCCAGGACAGAGACTCACGCAGCCCCTCCCCCAGCTGGTTCAGGGATAAACGTTTCCTCCGAGAGAAGTGGAAAAATCCTGTTTGTTTAAGAGGCAAAGCACAGAAACCAACAACACCAAACAGCAAAAAACCTCCCGCAGCTCTGAAGGGCTGGAAATTCTGCTGAGTCCCCTCCGTGGGGACACAATTCCCGTTTTTATTCCAAAAGTTTGTGCATATCTTTTATGTATATATATTTTATATTATTCGTTTATTTTTATTATTATTTATTTATATATAATATTTTATATTATTTTTTAATATATATTGTATGTATATATATTTTATGTATATATTTTATTACAAAAGTTTATGTATATATTTTATGTATATATATTTTATATTATTTGTTTATATTTATTACTTATTTATTTTTATATAATATTTTATATGATTTATTTCATTTTTCTATATTATATGTATATATATATTATATATATATTTTATTACAAAAGTTTGTGTATATATTATATGTATATATTTTTATATTATTTTTTTCTATTTATTATTATTTATTTATATATAATCTTTTATATGATTTATTTTATTTTTTATATATTATAGGTATATATATTTTATGTATACATTTTATTTCAAAAGTTTGTGCATATATTTTATGTATATATATTTTATATTATTTGTTTATATCTATTATTATTTATTTATAGATAATACTTTATATGATTTATTTTTTTTTCTATATTATATGTATATATATTTTATGTATATATTTTATTCCAAAAATTCACGTCCAACGTGCTCATCTGGCCCATCTGTTACGGCAATATTCCTGTGCATTTCTGTCATGTCCAGAACGAGCTGAGCCCTCACTGCACCTTGGTGCTCAAACTTCTTTCTCACTTTTAATTCTCAGGCTTTTGCTTTTTAAGGCACTTCAAACACATTCTTACACAAACTTACCTCAGACTTCATCTTCCACCTCTATTTCATACATTTCATCCATGAATGGCTCAATAGACTTTATTTTATCTCAAGGATTTAATTCGATTTCTGCGCTCTGATCTCAGAGATGCGTGTTCACACCTCCCACCCTGCCCGAGCTCTCCCTGCCTCCCCTTGGCCGTGTTTGCCCTCCCGGGCAGGCGCTGCCTCTGGGAGGATCCCGGCCCAGTTTGGCCCAGTTTGGCCCGGTTTGGCCCGGTTTGGCCCGGTTTGGCCCGGTCTGGCCCGGTTTGGCCCAGTTTGGCCCAGTCTGGCCCGGTTTGGCCCGGTTTGGCCCGATTTGGCCCGGTCTGGCCCGGTCTGGCCCGGTCTGGCCCGGTTTGGCCCGGTCTGACCCGGTCTGGCCCGGTTTGGCCCGGTTCGGCCCGGTTTGGCCCAGTTTGGCCCGGTTTGGCCCGGTCTGGCCCGGTCTGGCCCAGTTTGGCCCGGTTTGGCCCGGTCTGGCCCGGTTTGGCCCGGTTTGGCCCAGTTTGGCCCGGTCTGGCCCGGTTTGGCCCGGTTTGGCCCAGTTTGGCCCAGTTTGGCCCGGTTTGGCCCAGTCTGGCCCGGTCTGGCCCGGTTTGGCCCGGTCTGGCCCGGTTTGGCCCGGTCTGGCCCAGTTTGGCCCGGTCTGGCCCGGTCTGGCCCGGTTTGGCCCGGTCTGGCCCGGTTCGGCCCGGTTCGGCCCGGGGTTGCAGCATTCCCACAGCCCCGGCTGTTTCTCCTGCCCCGTTCGCTGCTGGAGCAACTCAGGGATCAATCCCAATTAAAATCCAATTACAGCAACTCAGGGATCGATCCCAATTAAAATCCAATTGCAGGAACTCAGGGATCAATCCCAATTAAAATCCAATTACAGGAACTCAGGGATCGATCCCAATTAAAATCCAATTACAGGAACTCAGGGATCAATCCCAATTAAAATCCAATTACAGGAACTCAGGGATCAATCCCAATTAAAATCCAATTACAGGAACTCAGGGATCAATCCCAATTAAAATCCAATTACAGGAACTCAGGGATCAATCCCAATTAAAATCCAATTGCAGCAACTCAGGGATCAATCCCAATTAAAATCCAATTACAGGAACTCAGGAATCGATCCCAATTAAAATCCAATTACAGGAACTCAGGGATCAATCCCAATTAAAATCCAATTACAGGAACACAGGGATCAATCCCAATTAAAATCCAATTACAGGAACTCAGGGATCAATCCCAATTAAAATCCAATTACAGGAACTCAGGGATCAATCCCAATTAAAATCCAATTACAGCAACTCAGGGATCGATCCCAATTAAAATCCAATTACAGGAACTCAGGGATCAATCCCAATTAAAATCCAATTACAGGAACTCAGGGATCAATTCCCAATTAAAATCCAATTGCAGGAACTCAGGGATCAATCCCAATTAAAATCCAATTACAGGAACTCAGGGATCAATTCCCAATTAAAATCCAATTACAGGAACTCAGGGATCAATCCCAATTAAAATCCAATTACAGGAACTCAGGGATCAATCCCAATTAAAATCCAATTACAGGAACTCAGGGATCAATCCCAATTAAAATCCAATTACAGGAACTCAGGGATCAATCCCAATTAAAATCCAATTACAGGAACTCAGGGATCGATCCCAATTAAAATCCAATTACAGGAACTCAGGGATCAATCCCAATTAAAATCCAGTTGCAGCCGGGGCTCCGAGCCCCCGCCCCACAGGGAATTCCTCAGGAATTCCTGGAATTCCCGTCCCAGGAGTGAAGGTTTGGAGCCGCGTTTGGGGTTCCCGCTGCTTCCCCCTGTCCCAGCGTCCCCTTTCTTTACAAACTCAGCCACAAGTGAATAATTACAGCTCCCCACCCACCACTAATTAATTACAGCTCCCCCACCACTAATTAATTACAGCTCCCCCACCACTAATTAATTACAGCTCCTCCCCAATCTCCCCCAAAGCTCCCACGGGCATCCAGGGGGGAATTCTCGCCACAATCCCCCTTTTCACCACGTCAGCCACTCCCATTTATAATTTTATTTATATGTATATCTACACACACATAATTACATATATTATGTGTAATACATAAATCAAAATGAATAAGTAAAATTATATATATCATATATCATTTATAATATTAATTTATATAATATATAATTTAGAATAGATTCTATATAATATACTTATGTAATATGTAATATGTAATATGTAATATGTAATATGTAATATGTAATATGTAATATAATATATAATATATAATATATAATATATAATATATATTATATATTATATATTATATATTATAATATTATATTATATATTATATGTAATATGTAATATGTAATATGTAATATAGAATATAGAATATAGAATATATGATATGTAATATATGATATATGATATATGTAATATAGAATATGTAATATAGAATATAGAATATAGAATATAGAATATTTGATATATAATATATAATATATAATATATAATATATAATATATAATATATAATGTGTAATATATGAATAAAATAAAAATAGAAAATAGAAAATAGAAAATAATAAAATAAAATAAAATAAAATAAAATAAAATAAAATAAAATAAAATAAAATAAAATAAAATAAAATAAAATAAAATAAAATAAAATAAAATAAAATAAAATAAAATTCCACCCCTGTTCCCCACCGCCCAGGGAAGCTTTTGCTGCCTCCCCCTCCCCAGGCTCCGGCTCCATTCCGGGATCGCAGCTCCTCCCCAAAACCCCCCGAGGTTCCGCGAGCCCCGGGAGCCGCTGGGGGTCAGGGCCGGGCCCCACCCGGTGCCAGAAGTGTCCCCAGAGGTGGGAAAAGTGTCCCCAGAGATGGGAAAAGTGTCCCCAGGATGGGGACAAAGGGAACCCCTCGGGGCAGAATTGCCAACTCAGCGTTTCGCAGCTCCGCGGGGCTCGGGGGTTCCGGTGCCGCAGTTTTTGGGAGCTCGAGGCGCGGCTTTGGGGGTTTCTGGAACGTTCTCCCCGGGCGGGGTTTCAATGTGCGCAGCCCCTTAAACCTGGCAGGAGCTTTTGGGGGAAAAAGGGAAATTTCGGATCCGCGCGGGGGGCGCGAGCAGCGGGGGCCGGGCCGGGCGGGGGGTGGCACTGCCCTGGGGCGGGGAGTGAGCCGGGCTGTGTCCGTCTGTCCCTCTGTCCCTCTGTCCTTCCGTCCCTCTGTCCCTCTGTCCCTCTGTCCGTCTGTCCTTCTATCCCTCTGTCCGTCTGTCCCTCTGTCCGTCTATCCCTCTGTCCTTCTGTCCTTCCGTCCTTCTGTCCTTCTATCCCTCTGTCCATCTGTCCCTCTGTCCTTCCGTCCCTCTGTCCGTCTGTCCCTCTGTCCGTCTGTCCCTGCTCCACCCCCCGCGCTCCGGAGCGCCCCCAGCCCCTCCCCCCGCTCCTTCCAGGAACAGAATTCCCGAATTTTTCCGCGCTGGGGAGATTCAGTCCCACAAACCCCGAGGGCACCTCAGGATCCAACCCCCAACTCCCCCCCCGTGCGCTCCCGGCTCGGGGCTAATTCCGGGAATTTAATTGGGAAAATTGGGAAAATGTGATTTTAACTGAGAGGGGAAAAAAAAAATTAAAAAAATAAAAAGAGAGAGAGAGAGAGACGGAGAGAGGAAAAAAAAGGGAAATTTGGGACTTTTCCACTTTTCCTGGTTATTTGAGCGCCGAGCCCCCCTCCCCCCATCCCCCCATCCCCCCCCGTGTCCCATCCCCCCGCCCCCATTCCTGCGGCTCCTCCACGTGCGCTCCCCGCACGTTGAACTGAGACATCCCAAAATCCCAAAATCCCAAAAAAGGCACCGGGGCCGCGGCGCTGCCACAGCCGGGGGTGGCGGGAGGTGACAGGGGGTGACAGGGAGGTGACAGGGGGTGCAGGGGGGAGGTGGCACCAGCACGGGCTGGGCCAGGTGAACTGGGCCAAACTGGGAGGGGCTGCGGATGCCCCCCAAGTGCGGGATCCCCTCCCCCCCCCACAGCCTCATTTGCATTTTTGCCTCATTTTCACATGAACGCGGATTTTTGGCGTTTATTTGGGGCAGGGGGGACACTGGGGGCCCGGTCGTGGCTCAGCCGTGACAAAGAGCCCAGAGCAGTGTCCTTCCTCCCTCCCTCCCTCCCTCCCTCCCTCCCTTCCTCTTCCTCCCTCCCTGCCCTTCCTCCCAAGTGAAGAGAATAAATAGAATGGAAATAAATAGAATTAAATGGAATAGGAGGAACAGAATGGAGTAGAACTGGGCTAAGGAGAAGAGCAAAACTGGAGAAAAGAAAAGAAACAGGGAAAGGAAAGGAAAAAGGAAAGGAAAGGGAAAGGAAAGGAAAGGAAAGGAAAGGAAAGGAAAGGAAAGGAAAGGAAAGGAAAGGAAAGGAAAGGAAAGGAAAGAAAGGAAAGGAAAGGAAAGGAAAGGAAAGGAAAGGAAAGGAAAGGAAAGGAAAGGAAAGGAAAGGAAAGGAAAGGAAAGGAAAGGAAAGGAAAGGAAAGGAAAGGAAAGGAAAGGAAAGGAAAGGAAAGGAAAGGGAAAAGAAAAGAAAAAGAAAAAAAAAGAAAAAGAAAAAGAAAAAGAAAAAGAAAAAGAAAAAGAAAAAGAAAAAGAAAAAGAAAAAAAAATACATTACACAGAACAAATTAAAGTAAATAGAAAGTTCTCGTTTAAATCCAACCACAGGGCAGGGGAGGGACGGGAAATGCCCGCAGGGACATTCCGGGATACTCGGGTGTGTGAGGAGAACGCGGAGAAACATCCCCGAGGCTTTCCCGGGGTCTGGGAGAACCGGGAGGCACCGGGGGACATCCCAAGGTCGGAAGGGACACGGAGAATGTCCTGGAGAGATTTCCCGAGGTGCGAAAGGCACGAGCAGAAACGTCCCGGGGGGATTCCCGAGGGACACGGAGCCACCCCCGGCGGATTCCCGAGGGACACGGAGCTACCCCCGGGGGGATTCCCGAGGGACACGGAGCCGCCCCCGGGGGGATTCCCGAGGGACACGGGAGCCCCCGGGGATTCCCGAGGACACGGAGCCACCCCGGGATTCCCGAGGGACACGGAGCGCCCCCGGGGGATTCCGAGGGACACGGAGCACCCCTGGGGGATTCCTGAGGACACGGAGCCACCCCGGGGATTCCCGAGGACACGGAGCCACCCCGGGGGGATTCCCGAGGGACACGGAGCCGCCCCCGGGGGGATTCCCGAGGGACACGGAGCCACCCCCGGGGGGATTCCCGAGGGACACGGAGCCACCCCGGGGGGATTCCCGAGGGACACGGAGCCACCCCCGGGGGGATTCCCGAGGGACACGGAGCCACCCCCGGGGGATTCCCGAGGGACACGGAGCCACCCCCGGGGGGATTCCCGAGGGACACGGAGCCATCCCCGGGGGGATTCCCGAGGGACACGGAGTCACCCCCGGGGGGATTCCCGAGGGACACGGAGTCACCCCCGGGGGATTCCCGAGGGACACGGAGTCACCCCCGGGGGATTCCCGAGGGACACGGAGCCACCCCCGGGGGATTCCCGAGGGACACGGAGCCACCCCCGGGGGGATTCCCGAGGGACACGGAGCCACCCCCGGGGGGATTCCCGAGGGACACGGAGTCACCCCCGGGGGATTCCCGAGGGACACGGAGCCGCCCCCGGGGGGATTCCCGAGGGACACGGAGCCGCCCCCGGGGGTGGCCGCGGCACGGCGAGGTCACACCCAGCGGAGCTCGGGACGAGCCCGGCCCCGCGAGTCACCCGGGGCAGCTCCTGTCCCTGTCCCCGAGGGGCTCCCCGGGCCTGAGCGGGCCCCTGCGGCACAGGGGGGCCCTGTCCCCAAGCACGGCCCCATCCCTGAGTGGGTCCCTGTCCCCAGGGGGGTTCCTGTCCCCAAGGGGGTCCCTGTCCCCATCCCTGCGGAGGTACCTGCCCCTGTCCCTCTACCTGAGCGGGTCCCTGTCCCCACGGGGTCCCCACCGCCATGGGGGTCCGTACCCCTGTCCCTGAGCAGGTCCTCCTCCCCACGGGGGTCCCTGTCCCCATCGCTATCCCTGTTCCCGTCCCCACGGGTGTCCTTATCCCCACCCCCATCCCCGTGGGGGTCCCTGACCCTACGGGAGTCCCTGTCCCCGTCCCCGCGGGTGTCCATGTCCCTGTCCCCGCGGGTGTCCCTGTCCCTATCACCATCCCTGTCCCGTCCCTGTCCCCGCGGGTGTCCCCATCCCTGTCCCCATCCCTGTCCCTGTCCCTCTGGGTGTCCCTGTCCCTATCACCATCCCTGTCCCCATCCCTGTCCCTGTCCCCCTCGGTGTCCCTGTCTCTATCACCATCCCTGTCCCCATCCCTGTCCCCATCCCTGTCCCGGTCCCCGCCGTGTCCCTGTCCCCGGGCCCGGCAGCGCCGCCGGTTCCTGCGGTGCGCGCTCAGGTTCGCCTGCGAGGCGAAGGCGCGGCCGCAGCGCGCGCACGGGAACGGGCGCAGCCCGCGTGCGCGCGCCGGTGCAGCGCCAGCAGCCGCGGCTGCGGGAACGCGCGCCCGCACTCGGGGCACGGGTGCGCGCGCGGCGGGGCGCGGTGCGCGCGCACGTGCAGCTCCAGGCTCTCCCTCCAGGCGAAGGCGCGCCCGCAGCGGCCGCACACGAACGGGCGCTCCTCGGCCGCGCGCAGCTCGCCGCGGGCCGCGCCCGGTGCGCGTCCCGGTGCCGCAGCAGGTCCCCGCGCAGGCAGAAGCTGCGGCCGCACTCGGCGCAGCCGTGCCCCGCCCGCGCCCCCGCGCAGCTTCTTGTGCGCCAGGAGGCTGCGGCCGTGCCGGAAGGATTTGCCGCAGGTGCCGCACAGGTGAGGCCGCTCCGGCCCGCCCGGCCCGGGGCGCGGGCTCGGCCCCGCGGGTGCCGCCGGAGCGGGGGACGCCGGAGCGGGGGACACCGGAGCGGGGGACACCGGAGCGCGGCTGCCAGCGCCCCCCGGCGCCGTCCTTGCTGTCAGAGCCACCCCAGGCACCTGCTGAGAACAGAGTGGCACCTCCTGTGACACCCTGGGGACAGTGACACCCCTGTGACACCCCCTGTGACGCCGTGGGGACAGTGACACCCCCTGTGGCACCCTGGGGACAGTGGCACCCCCTGTGACACCGTGGGGACAGTGATACCCCCTGTGACACCCTGGGGACAGGGACACCCCCTGTGACACCCCCTGTGACACCCTGGGGACAGTGGCACCCCTGTGACACCCCGGGGGGACCCCCAGCCCGCCCAGGGGTGTCACACCGGGGCCACCCCTCCCCCCTCAGCGCCCCCCGGCCCGGAGGGTCCCCGCGGGGGTCCCCGGTCACTCACAGCCGCCGGTGCCGCCGGGGGCTCCGCGGGGGTCCCCAGCGCAGGGACCCCCCCCGGGGGGCTCCTCCTTCACCTGCCTGGGCCTGGAGCCGGGGGCTGTGGGGGAGGGGAGCCTCAGCGCCCCCGGTGACACCGGGCAGTGGCACACGGGGTCACACGGGGTCACACGGGGTCACACGGGGACACCGGGGACGTCCCCAGGCCGGGGGGCTGAGCCGGGGGCAGGGGGGCACCCGGGGCCATCGGGACACACCCGGGACAGACCCGGGACAGATCCGGGCCAGACCCGCAGCCCCAGGTGAGATCAGGGCTGAGCTCTGCGGGCAAACCCCGGCTCAGCCCCCAGACCCAGAGCTCGGCCTGGGAACCCCCAGCCCTGCCCCCCCAGCCCCATGCCCCCAGCCCTGCCCCCCAGCCCTGCCCCCCAGCCCTGCCCCCAGCCCGGGCTGAGCCTCTGAACCCCCGACAGAGACCCCAGACCCCAATCCAAACCCCCCGAGCCCCGGCTCAGCCTCTGAACCCCCACTTCAAACTCCAACTGTGTCCCCAGCCCTGGGCACCCCCAGCCTGGCACCCCCACCCCCCTGACACCCCCACCCCCAGACACCCCCGCCCCCTGTCACCCCCACCCCCTGACACCCCCACCCCCTGTCACCCCCCACCCCGCTGACACCCCCACCCCCTGTCACCCCCACCCCGGCACCCCCAGCCCAGCCCGTCCCTCACCCAGGCTGGCCACCAGCTCGTAGTTGTCGCACATGACCTGGCGGTGCAGCGCGCGCTGCCGCGGCCCCAGCTCCGCCCACTCCTCCGGGGAGAAGCCCACGGCCACCTCCTCGAACGTCACCTCGGGGGCGCCCCCTGCGCGGGCGGGGGCTCAGGGCGCCGCCCTCGCCGGGCACCCCAAAGGGACCCTCCCCCACCTACGGGCGCCCGGCCCCCGCTAATCCCGAGCGGAGGGGAGGGGACAGCCCGCCCAGGGCCCCCCATCCTCCTTAGGGACCCCCGGCCTCCCCGGGCCCCCGGGCCCCCGAGCCCCCGGGCTCACCCGCTGCATGGCCGGGCGGGGCCGATGGCGGCGGCGGAAGGGGCTGGGCCGGGGGCCGGCACGGGGGGGGAGGGGCGGCGGAACCGCCCCGGGGGGGCTCCGGGGGGCCTCCGAGGGGTCCCCGGGCTCGGGGGGGCTTTGCCGGGGGGGCTGCAGCGGTGGGTGCGGGATCCCCCCGGCAGCATCACCCACCCCCACACGGGGCCGAGGTTACCTCCCCCACCCAAATCCCGCCCCGGTGACTCCGGAGGGTCCCAAGCGCAGGACCCCAACCCCGAGGGTCTCACAGCCGTGTCCAGCCCAGCGCAGGGACACCCGGAGCCCCCCGAGCCCCCGAACCCCCCGAGTCCCCTGTGCCCGAACCTCCCGGAAGCCACTCGGGGTGTCCCCGCACAGCCCCGGGGTGTCCCCAGCACAGCCCCGGGGTGTCCCCAGCACAGCTCCGGGGTGTCCCCGCATAGCCCCGGGGTGTCCTCGCACAGCCCCGGGGTGTCCCAGCACAGCCCCGGGGTGTCCCAGCACAGCCCGGTGTGTCCCCAGCACAGCCCCGGGGTGTCCCCGCACAGCCCCGGGGTGTCCCCAGCACAGCCCCGGGGTGTCCCCGCACAGCCCCGGAGTGTCCCCGCACAGCCCCGGGGTGTCCCCGCACAGCCCCGGGGTGTCCCCGCACAGCCCCGGGGTGTCCCAGCACAGCCCCGGGGTGTCCCCGCACAGCCCCGGGGTGTCCCAGCACAGCCCCGGGGTGTCCCCGCACAGCCACCCGCCTGGCCGGTGGCACGGGGTGTCCGTGTCCCAGTGGGTCCCCCCAGTGTGACCCCCCCCCAGTCTGTCCCCAGGGAGCACCGGGGGCGTTGGTGCCACCCCCACGGATGTGACAGTGGCCCCGGGCTCGGCCTGGTGGCCTCCCAGGGCTCTCACCTGGTGTCCAGGTGAGCTCGCAGAGCGCACCTGAAGGCGCTGGCGCTGTCCTGGGGGGCAGGGACAGATCGAGGCTCCCAGAGCCCCCCGTGTCCCCCCCAGCCCCAGACACGGCACCGGGAGCCCCAGAGCCATCAGAAGCTTTTATTTTAAATAACCTCAAAAAATAGAATTGCAGAGAGCAGAGCTGGGGGAAGGGGACAGGAGTGGGACCCCCTGCCCGGCCGGGGCTCGGGGTGCCGGTGTCGGTGTCGGTGCCGGTGTCGGTGTCGGTGCCGGTCCCGGCGCGGTGAAGCAGCGGCAGCTCCCAGCGGGGCTGTGGCCGCAGCTCCGCCGGACCCCCGGCTCTGTCCCCCGGGGGGACACGGACACACCCCGCGTGCGCCACTGGAGCCCCGCACGCCCTCCCGCCACCGCCGCGGCTCCAGCGGCCCCCCCACCCCGGCACACCCTTCCCAAACCCGGGACGCCGAGTCCCAAAGCGCGGTTACCCAGAGCAAGCAGAAGCACAAGCTGCCCCATCCCCCCGAGCTGAGCCCTTCCAGCCGCTGCTCCCAACTCCAGCACGGAGCTGCGCTGGGGACCCCGGCCCCCACTCCCACCCCAACCGCGGCCGCAGGGAATCCATAGGGAAAGTTCTGGAAGCAGAGGCAGCCCTGGAGACACCCTCCTGTCCCCAGCGTGGCTGCAGCGGCTGCAGCTCCCCCTGTCCAGCTGTTCCTGCCCTTGGGCTGCGGCCAGCACGGCGGGTCCGAGCCCAGCGCTGTCTCCTGCAGCCCTTCGGTGTCTTCCCGAGCCAGAAATGTGCCATGTCCCAGCCTGGCTGCAGAAATGTCTCATGTCCCAGTCTGGTTCTGCCAGGAATGTGGCATGTCCCAGTTTGGTGCTGCCAGGAACGCGCCGTGTCCCAGCCTGGCTCTGCTCGGCCCCTGCTGGAGGTTCCTCCAAGTCCCAGCGCTGAAATCGGGCTGGCAGTGTCACCTCGGCACCAACCCCTTGGCTCCGTCCCTTCAGTTCCATCCCTTCGGTTCCATCCCTTCGGTTCCGTCCCCTCGGTTCCGTCCCCTCGGTTCCGTCCCCTCGGTTCTGTCCCCTCGGTTCTGTCCCCTCGGTTCTGTCCCCTCGGTTCCGTCCCCTCGTTCCTCCTCTCCCGGTTCACCGTGGCCGAGCGCAGAGCCGAGGCCCGGCCCTTACCGGGGGTGGGGGGTCTCGTTTTGGGCTCCACAGCGGGGGCAGGGCGGGGGTCCCGGCGCGGGGGTCTCAGCGCAGCCCCCAGCGGGGCGGGGGCTCACAGGCAGCCGGGGCACGGCGCCGGTTTCTCCTCGCCGCACTCGCGCTCCGGCGCTCCCGGCACCCGCTTCTCCTCGAAGGCGCGGGCGCAGCCGCCGGCCTTGGGCGCCCAGAGCTGCCCCGGGGCTCGGGCGGGCGGGGGCGAGGCAGGCGGCGCAGCAGCACGGCGGGGGCAGCCCCGGCGCGCGGGGCTCGGGCCGCCCCGGGGCACTTACAGGGGGCACCGGGCGGCGCTGGGCCCGGGCCCGGGCGGGGCTCGTCCTGCATCAGCTGCAGCAGGATGTCGGCGGCGCCCGAGGGGCTGTCGGGCGCGCCAGGGGCGCCCCGGGCGCAGGGCGGCAGCAGCAGCGCGGGGGCTCGGGGCCCTTGGGCAGGGGGTCGCCGGCGGCGCAGGGCGCGGCCAGGCCGGCGCCGTGGGTGCGGCGGTGCCGCAGCAGGTGCGCCTTCTGGCTGAAGCCCTTGCCGCAGTCGGCGCAGCGGAACGGCCGCTCCCCGGTGTGCGTGCGCAGGTGCACGGCCAGGTTCACCTTCTGCCGGAAGCGCTTCCCGCACTCGGCGCAGGTGTGCGGCCGCTCGGCGCAGCCGTGGGGACACTCGGCGCACGCGTGGGGACACTCGGCGCACGCGTGGGGCTGCTCGCAGGTGTGGGGCTGCTCGCAGGTGCGGGGCGGCTCGGGGCAGGCGCGGGGCTGCTCGCAGGGTGGGGCCGCTCGCAGGGGTGAGGATGCTCGGCACAGGTGTGCGGGTGCTCGGCACAGGTGTGCGGGTGCTCGGCGCAGCCTGGGGACACTCGGCGCAGCCGTGGGGCTGCTCGCACGCGTGGGGCCGCTTGGCGCAGCCGTGGGGCTGCTCGCAGGGTGCGGCCGCTCGGCGCAGGGCTGGGGCTGCCCGCAGGCGTGGGGCGCGCAGGGGTGCGGATGCTCCGCGCAGGGGTGCGGATGCTCCGCGCAGGGGTGAGGATGCTCCGCGCAGGTGCGGCGCGGCTCGGCGCAGGTGTGCAGCCGCTCGGCGCAGCCGTGGGGCCGCTCGGCACAGGCGCAGCCGTGGGGACACTTGCCGCAGGGGTGCAGCTGCTCGCCGCCGCCGCCCGCCGCCGCCGTGGCCCGGCCGGAGCCCCCGTGCTCGCGCACGCCTCCCGCAGAGCGCGCAGGGGAAGGGGCTCCCGGCCGGGTCCAGGGCGCCGGGCGCCGCGCCGGGGGTCCCGCTGTGCACGCGCTGGTGCACCCGCAGGGACAGTTTGCTCTTGAAGCGCTTGGGGCACTCGAGGCAGGTGAAGGGCTGGCGGCCCAGGTGCGTCTTCTGGTGAGCCAGCAGGTTGGGCTTCTGCGCGAAGCGCTTCCCGCACTGGGCGCAGGCGAAGGGGCGCTCGCCCGTGTGCACCCGGTAGTGCGTCACCAGGTTGCCCTTCTGGTTGAAGCGGCGGCCGCAGACGCCGCAGGTGAAGGGCCGCTCACCTGTGTGGATGCGCTGGTGGGTGGCCAGGTTGGTTTTGAGGCTGAAGCGCTTGCCGCAGGTGTCGCAGCGGAAGGGCCGCGCCCGCCGGCGCTGTGCCCGTGCCGCGGCAGCCTCGCACGGCGCCAGGCCCCGCCGCACTCGGGCACGGCCAGGCCGGCCTCGCCCGCCGCCCGCGCCGGGGGACCTGGGGGCTGCTGGCGCCCGCCGGCGGCGGCGGGGGCGCGCCGCCAGCGCCGGGCACGGCTTGTGCCCCGCGTGGCTCTTCTGGTGGGCGACGAGGGCGAGCCAGAGCCCGAAGCTGTTCCCGCACTGGTTGCAGATGAAGGGCTTCTCCGGGGAGGGGTGGCCGTGGCATCCCCCGGGCCCGGGCTGCGCCCAGGGGGCCCCAGGAGGAGGGCCGGGGGCGAAGGGCGCTGTGGCGGGGGCGCCTCGGGGGCCGCAGCAGGGGCAGCTTGGGGCAGAAGCCCTCGCCGCCGCAGTGGGCGCAGGGGAAGGGGCTCGCCCCGGGGGCGGCGGGGCGGGGCGGGAAGCCCTTGTCGGGGGGCAGGAAGAGCTCGGCGCCCTCGGGGAGCTTGGGGGGGCGGGAGCGGGGCGAACGGGCGGGTCCTGCGGGGCGGGCAGCAGGGCGGGCGCGGCCCCGAAGGGCGCGGCGCGGGGCGGGCTGCGCGCGGGCAGCGGCGCTGGCGGGGATGTGCGTCTTCTGGTGGGCCTTGAGGGACACCTTGTCCTTGAAGCACTTGTGGCACTGGGCGCAGGGAAGGGGCGCAGGTCGGTGTGGGTGCTCTGGTGCGTGACCAGGTTGGTTTTCTGGGTGAAGCGCTTGCCGCACTGGGCGCAGGCGAAGGGCCGCTCACCTGTGTGCACCCGGTAGTGCGTCACCAGGTTGGTTTTCTGGTTGAAGCTGCGGCCGCACAGGAAGCAGGAGAAGGGCCGCTCGCCCGTGTGGATGCGCCGGTGCGTGATGAGGTTGGGCTTCTGCCGGAAGCTCTTGCCGCACTCGGGCACACGAAGGGCGCGTCCTCGGGCAGCCCCGCCGGCGCCCGCGCCCGCGCCTTGCCCTCCTCGGGGTGCGCGCCGTGGATGCGCTGGTGCGCCAGCAGGTTCGCCTTCTGCGAGAAGCTCTTGCCGCACTGCGCGCAGGGGAAGGGCCGCTCGCCCGTGTGCACGCGCCAAAAGGCCAGCAGGTTGGGCCGCTGCGAGAAGCTCTTGCCGCAGTCGCCGCAGCGGAACGGCTTCTCCCGGTGTGGATGCGCCGTGCGTCACCAGGCTCTGCTTCTGCCGGAAGCCCTTCCCGCACTGGCCGCAGCGGAACGGGCCGGGACGCCCCCTGCGCCCCAGCAGCCGCCGCGAGGGGCCGGGGGTCGCGGGGGCCTGGGGGCGCTGCCCGCCGGGGAACCAGCGGCCGGAGCTGCCGCCCGCCGCCGGGAACAGCTCCAGGGAGCCGGCGCCGATCCCGGGCTTCTCCTCGGGCTCCACCTTGCTCACCCGCCCGGGCTCCACTGCACCGGAGAGATCCCGGGGTCAGCCCGGCTCCCGGGGGGGGGACCCGGCTCCAGCCCCCCAACCCCCCCCCCGGGTCCTTGTGGGCCCCTCAGTGCTGAACCGGGGACACCCCAAAGGGCCTCGAGTGCCCGAGGCACCCCAAACCCCCAGTTTGTGACACTCGGTCAAAAATGGCCAAAACTGGCTCAGAATGGCCAAAGCTGCTCAGAAATGGCAAAACTGCTCTAAAATGGCCAAAACTGCTCAGAAATGGTCAAAACTGCTCTAAAATGACCCAAAACTGCTCTGAAATGGCCAAAACTGTTCTAAAATGGCCAAAACTGCCTTAAAATGGCCAAAACTGCTCTGAAATGGCCAAAACTGCCCTAAAATGGCCAAAACTGCTCTAAAATGGTCAAAACTGCTCTGAAATGGCCAAAACTGCTCTGAAATGGTCAAAACTGCTCTAAAATGGCCAAAGTTGCCCTAAAATGGCCCAAAACTGCCCTAAAATGGCCAAAACTGCTCTAAAATGGCCAAAACTGCTCTAAAATGGTCAAAACTGCCCTAAAATGGCCAAAACTGCTCCGAAATGGCCAAACCTGCTCTGAAATGGCCAAACCTGCTCTGAAATGGCCAAAACTGCTCTGAAATGGTCAAAACTGCTCTAAAATGGCCAAAGTTGCCCTAAAATGGCCCAAAACTGCCCTAAAATGGCCAAAACTGCTCTGAAATGGCCAAAACTGCTCTGAAATGGCCAAAAGTGGCTCACAAAACTGGCCCACAACAGCCACAAATGATCTCAGTTCCCACAAACTGGTCATAAGTGGCTGTGACCTGGCCCAGAATGGCCCCAAAATGGCTGAGAACTGGCCCAAAATGGCTGAAAAAGGACTTTAAACCAGCCCAAACCGGCTCAGGCCAGCGTCCAACTGGCCCCAGAGGGTTCTGGAGTGGTCCAGAGCACCCCCAGCCCCGCCCCCAGCCCCGCCCCCAGCCCCTCCCCCAGCCCCGCTCACCGGCGCAGGGGCTGCCCAGGCCCTTGGACTCCTCGGGGCCCGTCCTGGCGGCGCCGAACGGCTCCTCCGGGGGCTTCATCCCGAACAGCCCCCCCGGCTTAAAGAAGCGGTACCCTGGGGGCAGGGAGGTGGGATCAAACTGGGAGAGCTGGGATCAAACTGGGAGAGCTGGGACTGGGCTGGGACTGAGCTGGGACTGGGCCGGGACTGAGCTGGGACTGGGCTGGGACTGAGCTGGGACTGAGCTGGGACTGAGCTGGGATTGAACTGGGACTGAGCTGGGACTGACCTTGGATTGAACTGGGATTGAACTGGGATTGAACTGAGATTGAACTGGGACTGAGCTGGGATTGAACCAGGACTGAGCTGGGACTGAGCTGGGATTGAACCAGGACTGAGCTGGGACTGAACCAGGACTGAGCTGGGACTGAGCTGGGATTGAACCAGGACTGAGCTGGGACTGAGCTGGGATTGAACCAGGACTGAGCTGGGACTGAGCTGGGATTGAACTGGGATTGAACTGAGATTGAACTGGGACTGAGCTGGGACTGAACCAGGATTGAGCTGGGACTGAGCTGGGATTGAACCGGGACTGAGCTGGGACTGAACCAGGACTGAGCTGGGACTGAGCTGGGACTGAACCAGGACTGAGCTGGGACTGAGCTGGGATTGAACCAGGACTGAGCTGGGCCTGAGCTGGGACTGAGCTGGGACTGAGCTGGGACTGAGCTGGGACTGAGCTCCTGCTGGGAGAGCTGGGCCCTGGCCATGGGCTGGAGCCGCCGCTCGCACACCTGGCTCAGGTGAGCTGGGACTGAGCTGGGACAGATCTGAGATTAAACTGAGCCTGAGCTGAGATTAAACTGAGACTGAGCTGGGTTTGCCGCCCCTCGCACACCTGGCTCAGGTGAGCTGGGACTGAGCTGGGACAGATCTGAGAATAAACTGAGCCTGAGCTGAGATTAAACTGAGACTGAGCTGAGATTAAACTGAGACTGAGCTGGGTTTAAGCCGCCCCTCGCACACCTGGCTCAGGTGAGCTGGGCGGGCCCCGCCCCCTCGGGGCTCGGTGCAGCCTCTCCCCTCCCCCTCCCGGGAATCCCCGGCTCTTTCATCTCCAGTTCAAAGCTGCCCCAGGAACGCTCAGAGCCTCCCCCAGGTGTGCCCAGGTGTGCCCAGGTGTGCCCAGGTGTGCCCAGGTGTGCCAAGTGTGCCCAGGTGTGCCAAGTGTGCCCAGATGTGCCCAGGTGTGCCAGATGTGCCCACGTGTGCCCACGTGTGCCCAGGTGTGCCAGGTGTGCCCAGGTGAGCCCAGATGTGCCCAGATGTGCCCAGGTGTGCTCAGGTGTGCTCAGGTGTGCCCAGATGTGCCCAGGTGTGCCCAGGTGTGCCCAGGTGTGCCAGGTGAGCCCAGATGTGCCCAGGTGTGCCCAGGTGTGCTCAGGTGTGCCCAGATGTGCCCAGGTGTGCCCAGGTGTGCCAGGTGAGCCCAGATGTGCCCAGGTGTGCCCAGGTGTGCTCAGATGTGCCCAGGTGTGCCGGGTGTGCCCAGGTGTGCCAGGTGAGCCCAGGTGTGCCGGGTGCGCCCCTCCCCCTCACCTGTGCAGGGGTCCGAGGGGATCTCGCTGCCGACGCCATCCAGGGGGGCGGGGCGGGGGGCGGGGCTCAGCCGCGAGTACGGCAGCAGGTCCAGGCCGTGGGCGGGCTGGGGGAGGGGCACAGGCGTTGGGGGCTCTTGGGGGGGTTTGGGGTGTTGGGGATGGGCCCCGATCCTGCACCCCAAATGGGAGCTCGGGGCTCCTGCTGCAGGGGGGTCCCCGCCCCCCAAATCCCAAATGGGACCCTGCCCCCAATCCCAAATGAGACCCCGCCCCCAAATCCCAAATGGGACCCCGCCCCCCCAAACCAAATCCCTGCCCCCAAATCCCAAATGGGACTGACCCCCCAAATCCCAAATTCCTGCCCCCCAAATCCCAAATGAGACCCCGCCCCCCAAACCGGGTCCCTGCTCCCCCAAACCGGGTCCCTGCCCCCCAAAGCGGGTCCCTGCCCCCCAAAGCGGGTCCCTGCCCCCCCGGCCCCCCCTGCCCACGCCCCAAACCAGTTCCTTTCCCAGCGGGACCCGCGCTGAAGGGGGAACCTTTCCTGTCCCGCTTTAGGGGGACACTGCGCCCCCCAACTCCGCCGTGCCCCCCCGGGTTCCTCCCGTGCCCCCAAAACCCGAGCCCAGGGGAAGGAGAGTAACGGGGTGCCCCCGCCCCCCCTCCCCCCGGGACTTCCCAACGCTCCCATTTCCCGGAAAAACTCCGGGGGGGCTCCAAAAAAGGAGGGAAAAAATGGAAAACTCATCGGGAAACCCCGGGGAGGGGAGGGGCGCGGATCCCCCCGGGAATCCCCCCGGGAATCCCCCCGGGATCCCCCCGGTACCTGGGGCGCGCCCCCCGCGGACATGGCGGCCCCGGGGCCGCTCCCGGTTCGGTGCCGGTTCGGTGCCGGTTCCTCGAGCGCGGCTCCGGGGCTCGTCCCGGCCTTTTCCGGGCTCCTTCCTCCTCCCAGCGAGGGCCTCAAATGGCCGCGGCGGGTCCTGGAGAGCGGGAGAGGCGGGACGTGAGCGGGGGAGAACGGGAGAGGAACGGGAGAGGAACGGGAGAGGAACGGGAACGGGAACGGGAACGGGAACGGAACGGGAACGGGGCCAGGCCCGGGAAACGCGGCGCTCCCGGAGCGGCTCCGGCGGCCTCGGCCCCCCCCGGCCTCCTCCTCCTCCTCCCCCCGGAATTTGGGGTGCGGAAGGCGCCGAGCGGGGCCGGATCCGGCTGCGAACGGAGAGAGCCGGGAGAGCTGGGAGTTGTAGTTCGGGATGGGAGAGCGGGGAGCGGGGGAGCGGGGGATTGGGGGATTGGGGGATTGGGGGATCGGGGGATTGGGGGATCGGGGGATTGGGGGATTGGGGGATTGGGGGATTTGGGGCATTGGGGGATTGGGGGATTGGGGGATTGGGGGATCGGGGGATTGGGGGACTGGGGGATTGGGGGATTGGGGGATTGGAGGGATCAGGGGGATCGGGGGATTGGGGGATTGGGGGATTGGGGGATTGGGGATTGGGGGATTGGGGGGTGGGGGATTGGGGGATTGGGGGATTGGGGGATCGGGGGATTGGGGATTGGGGGATTGGGGGATCGGGGGATTGGGGGATCGGGGGATTGGGGGATCGGGGGATTGGGGGATTGGGGGATTGGGGGATTGGGGGATTGGGGGATTGGGGGATTGGGGGATTGGGGGATTGGGGGATTGGGGGATTGGGGGGGGATTGGGGGATTGGGGGGGGGATTGGGGGATCGGGGGATTGGGGGATTGGGGGATTGGGGGATCGGGGGATTGGGGGATTGGGGGATCGGGGGATCGGGGGATCGGGGGATTGGGGGATCGGGGGAGTGGGGGATCGGGGGATTGGGGGATTGGGGGATTGGGGGATTGGGGGATTGGGGGATCGGGGGATCGGGGGATCGGGGGATCGGGGGATTGGGGGATTGGGGGATTGGGGGATTGGGGGATGGGGGATTGGGGGATCGGGGGATCGGGGGATCGGGGGGGGGGATCGGGGGGGATCGGGGGGATTGGGGGGGATCGGGGGGGAATGGGGGGATCGGGGGGATCGGGGGATCGGGGGGGATGGGGGAGATCGGGGGAGACAGACAGCAGGGAACGGGGAACGGCCCCGGCACGGAACCGGGCAGTGCGGCCGGGAACGGTACCGGGAGAGGGGAATGGGACCGGGACATGGGAACGGTACCGGGAGAGGGGAATGGGACCGGGAGATGGGAACGGCACCGGGAGATGGAAACGGCACCAGGAAATGGGAATGGAACCGGGAAATGGGAACGGTACCGGGAGAGGGGAACGGCACCGGGAAATGGGAACGGTACCGGGAGAGGGGAACGGCACCGGGAGAGGGGAACGGCACCGGGAGATGGGAACGGCACCAGGAAATGGGAATGGAACCGGGAAATGGGAACGGTACCGGGAGAGGGGAATGGGACCGGGAAATGGGAACGGCACCGGGAAACGGGAATGGCACCAGGAAAGGGGAAATAGCCCCGGGATATGGGAATGGCACCGGGATCCGGGCACAGCCCCGGTACCACCGGGCCGGTTCCCCCGGTTCCCCCGGCGGCTCCCGCGGCAGCTCGGGGGTCCCGGCTCTCGGGGGGTTTCGGGGTGACCCCCGTGCGCCCCAGCAGCAGCTGCTCCCTCCTGGGGCAGCCCCGGGCCCGCCGCTCCCCCTCGAGACCCCAACAGCTCCTGACACCCCCAAACACAGCCCGAGACCCCCGAGACCCCCCGACACCCCCAAACTCAGCCCGAGACCCCCCGACACCCCCTGACACCCCCAAACACGGCCCGAGACCCCCCGAGACCCCCTGACACCCCCTGACACCCCCAAACACGGCCCGAGACCCCCCGAGACCCCCTGACACCCCCTGACACGACCCCCCGAGCCCCGCCCCTCCCCCGGCCCCGCCCCCGCGCGACCGCGACCCCCGAGCATCCCTCCCGGGGAAACTCACGGGCAGCCGCTGCCCCGCGCCGCGATGACGTCAGCGCGTCAGTGACGTCAGTGCGTATGTGACGTCACGACGCCCGCTCGCCACGGCCGCGTCCGGCCACGCCCCGTTCCGGGTCGGGGGGCGGGGCCGGGGGCAGCGCCCCCTGTCGGCGCTGGGAGACAGCGGAGCCGGGGGGGATGGGCGGGGCCGGGGAAACCCCGCCCCCGTGACCCCCCTCCCCCCAGTGCTTCCCAGTGCTCCCCAGTACAGGCCCAGTACAGCCCCTGTGTCCCCCAGTACATCCCTAGTGCCTCCCAGTGCTTCCCAGTGCTTCCCAGTACAGCCCCAGTACAGCCCCAGTACCTCCCAGTGCCCCCAGTACAGCCCCAGTGCCTCCCAGTGCTCCCCAGTACAGCCCCAGTGCTCCCCACTGTCCCCCAGTGCCCCCCAGTACAGCCCCAGTGCCTCCCAGTGCTCCCCAGTACAGCCTCAGTGCTCCCCACTGTCCCCCAGTGCCCCCCAGTACAGCCCCAGTGCCTCCCAGTGCTCCCCAGTACAGCCCCAGTACAGCCCCAGTGCCCCCAGTGTCGGGGTGTGTGCACGAGCCCTCTCTGAATTCTCCCGAGAGAGGTCGGAGTGCAGGAACCCAATTAGAACCTTTAGAGAAATGAAAGCGCATTGAGCCGCTCCCACATGAAACAGCAGCGCAAGCTCAGGCTCGAAGGCACCAAAAGTCAGAATGTTCTAAGTGCCTTCAAAAGCACCAGCCTTAGAACTGGGTGTGAGAAACAATCTGCAGCCGCAGCTCAGAAACAAACCAAGTTCCAAACCAAGTTCCAAATCCGAGCTGCAGTGGGTGGGAGCCCCGGGCTCGGCTCCAGCCACAACAAACCCAGAGGAACGCTGGGCACGTTCCTCGGGGGGAGCAGATGGGCCACACCCGCAAATCGAACCTCAGCTTTGGGGTTAAAAACTAGAGTTTGGATGGGAACAGAAGAAATGCTTCAGGTTTGTGTTTTCAGCTCATTGGGGGATTTGTAAATAACAATCCGTGTATTGGCCACAGACTGTCTCTCCTTCCTCACCAGCATCAGCACCAGGCGGGAGGGGAGAGGAGCTGCAGCTGCAGCCGCGGCTCTGGGGCCGGCACAGGAGCTGCTGCTGATCCGGGCTTTGCTGCTGATCCGGGCTTTGCTGCTGATCCGGGCTTTGCTGCTGATCCGGGCTTTGCTGCTGATCCGGGCTTTGCTTCTCTTTGGGACTCCTCTTCTATTTGGGACTTCTCTTCTATTTGGGACTTTTCTTCTCTTTGGGACTCCTCTTCTCTTTGGGACTTCTCTTCTATCTGGGACTTCTCTTCTATCTGGGACTTCTCTTCTATTTGGACGATTCTTCTATTTGTGCCAGAAAGTTTTAAAACTGACTTTTGAAATGCCTTCACAATAAACAACTTTATGGCAACAAACAACTGCTCAGCTCTTTTGAAGATTTAAACCCAAAACAGTCCCGACAGCCCCAGTGCCTCCGAGTAATCCCCAGTGCTCCCCAGTATCCCCAGTGCCCCCCAGTGCTCCCAGTGCCCCCCAGTGCTCCCCAGTGCTCCCAGTACCCCCAGTACCCCCAGTGCCCCCAGTACCCCCAGTGCCCCCAGTGCGACACGAAGCCATCCCCGGGGACAGGAGCCATTCCCGGGGGACAGGAGCCATTCCCGGGGACAGGAGCCATTCCCGGGGGACAGGAGCCATTCCTGGGGACAGGAGCCATCCCCGGGGGACAGGAGCCATCCCCGGGGACAGGAGCCATTCCCAGGGGACAGGAGCCATCCCGGGGACAGGAGCCATCCCCACAGGATGGGACTCCCAGGATGTCATTCCCGTAGGGTAGCCCATCCCAGCTCAGTAGCCCAGCCCGGGTGACGCCATTCCCTGTACTCAGTAGCCCACTCCCAGCAGTCAGTAGCCCATTCCCGGGGGCACGGAGCCGTTCCCAGCCCGTGCCGCCGTTCCCGGGGTCTCTCCCCCCTCCAGCCCAGCCCCTCCCCCGGGCCCGGGGGGGGGGGGTCACGGCGGGGCCGCGCCGGGGGCGGATTTGGGGGCAGATCCCAGGAAATGGAAAGGGGACAGATCCCGGGAAAAGGGGGCAGATCCCGAGAAAAGGGGGCAGATCCCGGGAAAAGGGGGCAGATCCCAGGAAATGAAAAGGGGGCAGATCACGGGAAAAGGGGGCAGATCCAGGAAATGGGGGCAGATCCCAGGAAATGAAAAGGGGGCAGATCCCGGGAAAAGGGGGCAGATCCAGGAAATGAAAAGGGGGCAGATCCCAGGAATTGGGGGCAGATCCCGGGAAAAGGGGGCAGATCCAGGAAATGGGGGCAGATCCCGGGAAATGGAAAGGGGGCAGATCCCGGGAAAAGGGGGCAGATCCCAGGAAAAGGGGGCAGATCCCAGGAAATGGAAAGGGGGCAGATCCCAGGAAATGAAAAGGGGGCAGATCCCAAAAGGGGGCAGATCCCAGGAAATGGAAAGGGGGCAGATCCCAGGAAATGAAAAGGGGGCAGATCCCAGGAAAAGGGGGCAGATCCCGGTAAATGGAAAGGGGGCAGATCCCAGGAAAAGGAAAGGGGGCAGATCCCAGGAAATGAAAAGAGGGCAGATCCCAGGAAAAGGGGGCAGATCCCAGGAAATGGGCCGATGCCGGCCCGGTGCCAGCCCCGCGGATCCGCGCTGCGCTCGGGCGGGATGAGGCTGGCGGGGCCGCGGCTGGTGCCGCTCGCCCTGGCGGTGGCCGCGGTGGCCGCGGTGGCCGCGGGCCAGTCCCCGCTGCAGCGGCGCGTGGTGCGGGACGTGCTGGAGTCGTTCCACGCGCGCAGCAACGTCCATTTCCTCTTCAAGGAGCGGGACGTGGACGGGCTCATCGAGCGGGTGCGGAACCGGACTCGGCACCGGGATTCGGGATTTGGGCACCGGGAGCCGCGATTTGGGAACCGGGATTTGGGATTTGGGAACCGGGATTTGGGATTTGGGCAACGGGATTTGGGCACCGGGATTTGGGATTTGGGCACCGGGAGCCAGGATTGGGCACCGCGATTTGGGACCGGGATTTGGGATTTGGGACCGGGATTTGGCATTTGGGAACCGGGATTTGGGATTTGGGCACCGGGAGCCAGGATTCGGCACCGGGATTTGGGACCAGGATTTGGGATTTGGGCACCGGGAGCCGCGATTTGGGAACCGGGATTTGGGATTTGGGACCGGGATTTGGGATTTGGGAACAGGGATTTGGGATTTGGGATTTGGGCACCGAGAGCCGTGATTTGGGAACGGGCACCAGTATTTGGGCACCGGGATCTGGGATTTGGGCACCGAGATTTGGGAACCGGGATTTGGGAACCGGGATTTGGGATTTGGGCACCGAGAGCCGTGATTTGGGAACTGGGCACCGGGATTTGGGATTTGGGCACCGAGATTTGGGAACCGGGATTTGGCCACGGGAATGGGGAGGGGCTCGGGGAGGGGGCGGGGATGGCCCAGGGGCAATGGGGAGGGGGCAGGGATTGGGGTTTGGGGTTCAGGGGGTCACGGAGGGAGCAGGTGGTGAACGGGGTCACCGAGCGTGGGAGCAACAGGATTGGGGATTGGGATTTGGGGTTCAGGATCGGGAATGACCGTGGGAATGGGGAGGGTGTTGGGGTGTCCCACAGGGAACAGAGAGAGGGTTGAGGAGAGGATTGGGGTGTCCCAGAGGGAACAGGGGGGCACCGAGGGGATCGGGGTGCCCCACAGGGAATAGGGGGGTGCTGAAAGGATTGGGGTGTCCCAGAGGGAATAGGGGGGCCCTGGCCATTGGGGTTCCCGGGGTGCCCCAGGCTCGGCCCCGCTGCCCGGGCTCAGCTTGGTTACTCATTAACGGGCCCGAGCTGATCCCGCTGCCCCCGGGGCCGGGTCCATCCCGGGCTGCCCTGGCCGCTGTCCCGTGCCTGGGACCGGCCGGGACTCCAGGGACCCCCCACTTTGGGCCACTTGCCCATCTGGGAGCCAGCCTGGGGTCATTGCTGGGGTGGATTTACCTGAGGGTCCCTCCCGGGGCTCAGGGTCCCACCTGGGATTTGGGGGTGCTGTGCGAGCTTTGGGGTCCCTCTCAGGGGGTGGCATCTCTGGGGTTCAGGGTCTCGTGCAGGATTCGGGGTCACCCCTGGGGTTTGGGGGCTGCATTTCCCTGGGAATCTGTGGGGTTTGGGAGTCACTCCGGAGGTCGGGACCCCTCTGGGGGAGTTTGGGGTCCTGCCGTGTGCTGCCAGCCCCATTCCTGTTCCTGTTCCCGTTCCCATTCCCGTTCCCGTTGTTCCCATTCCCGTTCCCGTTGTTCCATTCCCGTTCCTGTTCCCATTTCCATTCCCGTTCCCGTTGTTCCCGTTGTTCCCACTCCCATTCCCGTTCCCATTCCCATTCCCATTCCTGTTCCCATTGTTCCCGTTCCTGTTCCCATTCCCATTCCCATTCCCGTTCCATTCCCATTCCCATTCCCATTCCCGTTGTTCCCATTCCCGTTCCTGCTCCCATTTCCATTCCCGTTCCCGTTGTTCCCGTTGTTCCCGTTGTTCCCGTTGTTCCCATTCCCGTTGTTCCCATTCCCGTTGTTCCCGTTCCCGTTCCCGTTGTTCCCATTGTTCCCATTGTTCCCGTTGTTCCTGTTGTTCCCATTCCCGTTGTTCCCGTTGTTCCCATTCCCATTGTTCCCGTTGTTCCCGTTGTTCCCATTCCCATTGTTCCCATTGTTCCCGTTGTTCCCATTCCCGTTGTTCCTGTTGTTCCCATTCCCGTTGTTCCCGTTGTTCCCATTCCCGTTGTTCCCGTTCCCGTTGTTCCCGTTGTTCCCGTTGTTCCCATTCCCATTCCCGTTGTTCCCATTCCCGTTGTTCCCGTTGTTCCCGTTGTTCCCGTTGTTCCCGTTGTTCCCATTCCCATTCCCGTCGTTCCCATTCCCGTTGTTCCCGTTGTTCCCGTTGTTCCCATTCCCGTTGTTCCCGTTGTTCCCATTCCCATTCCCATTGTTCCCATTCCCGTTGTTCCCATTCCCGTTGTTCCCATTCCCATTCCCGTTGTTCCCATTGTTCCCATTGTTCCTGTTGTTCCCGTTGTTCCCGTTGTTCCCATTGTTCCCGTTGTTCCCATTCCCGTTGTTCCCATTGTTCCCGTTGTTCCCGTTGTTCCCATTCCCGTTGTTCCCATTGTTCCCGTTGTTCCCGTTGTTCCCATTGTTCCCGTTGTTCCCGTTGTTCCCATTCCCAGGAGGACTCTTCAGGCACGTTCGTGCAGCTCCGCCTGGGGCTGGTGCAGACGTCGTGTCGGAAACGGGCGCCGCAGCGGCACTGCCGGGCGCTGGAGGGGCGGGTGAGGGGCAGGGGCGCCCGCCCGGGGCACCTGGGCACGTCCTGGGGGCACCTGGGCACATCCTGGGGACACCTGGGCACATCCTGGGGACACCTGGGCACATGCTGGGGACACCTGGGCACATCCTGGGGACACCTGGGCACATCCTGGGGACACCTGGGCACATCCTGGGGGCACCTGGGCACATCCTGGGGGTCCCTGGGCACATCCTGGGGGTCTGGGGGCACCTGGGCACATCCTGGGGGCACCTGGGCACATCCTGGGGGCACCTGGGCACATCCCAGACTGGTCCCATCTCCCCTTGGGCACATCCTGGGGTGTCACCCCCTCCCTCAGGACCCATTCCAAGCTGTCCCCATCCCTTGGGGCACATCCCATTCTCCCATAGGGCCCCATCCCCGAATGTCCCTCCATCCCTGGGTGTCCCCATCCCCCTGGGGCACATCCCTGGCTTTTCCCCATCCCAGGGGTCTCCTGCAGCCCCCCTGCCCCCCTCGGGGGTCCCGGGGGTGACGCCCATCCCCCCGTGTCCCCAGCGCAAGCCCACCTGCCTGGCCTGCTACAAGTTTGACACCAGTGATGTCCCCAAGGTGCTGGACAAGTACCACAACTGCGGCCCCAGCCACCACCTGGCGGCCAAGGTGAGGCGCCCCCGGTGTCCCCCCGTTCCCCGTGTCCCCGTGGTGTCCCCCCGTGTCCCCCCGGTGTCCCCCCGTGTCCCCGCGGTGTCCCCCCTGTGTCCCCCCGGTGTCCCCCGTGTCCCCCGGTGTCCCCAGCCCCGTGTCCCCAGCCCCGTGTCCCCGCAGGAGATCCGGCAGCGGGACGAGGCCGAGTGCCGGGCGGTGGAGGAGGCCGGCGGGGGCGGGGACGGGCTGTACCTGCCCGGGATGTTCGCCTTCTCCCGGGGGCTGCCGGCATAGGTGGGTACGGGACAGCCCGGGGCACTGGGACACACTGGGACAGCCCTGGGGCACCTGGGACAGACTGGGACAGACTGGGACAGACTGGGACAGCCCTGGGACACCCTGGGACAGACTGGGGACAGACTGGGACAGACTGGGACAGGCTGGGACAGCCCTGGGACAGCCCGGGGCACTGGGACAGACTGGGACAGACTGGGACACCCCGGGGCACTGGGACAGACTGGGGACAGACTGGGACAGCCCTGGGACAGACTGGGACAGCCCTGGGGCACCTGGGACAGACTGGGGACAGACTGGGGACAGCCCTGGGACACCCTGGGACACCCTGGGACACCTGGGACAGACTGGGACAGACTGGGACAGCCCTGGGACACCCTGGGACACCTGGGACAGACTGGGACAGACTGGGACAGACTGGGACACCCCTGGGACAGCCCGGGGCACTGGGACAGGCTGGGACAGACTGGGACAGCCCTGGGACAGACTGGGACAGACTGGGACAGCCCTGGGGCACCCTGGGACAGACTGGGGACAGACTGGGACAGACTGGGACAGCCCTGGGATAGCCCGGGGTGGGGACAGGGGTGCAGGGCCCCTGTCTCAGCCCCCCCCCCCCACTGGGTGTCCCCTCCCAGGCACCACGATACCAACAGACGCTGCTGCCACCGCGGCCCCGGCCTGTCCTGCTTGTCACCCCCCGGCCCCGTGTGACCAAGGAGGCTCCTGGATGTGTCCCCATCCCCGCCTGTGCCTGCTCCCCAATAAACCCAGCGCTGGCTCCGCTGTCACAGCTCTCACTGCCCCCTGTCACCCCCTGCTGCTGTCCCCAGGGTGACACACAGGGGGACATGGTGGGTGGGCTCTGTGTCACCCCCTGCTGCTGTCCCCAGGGTGACACACACGGGGATGGCGGGTGGGCTCTGTGTCACCCCCTCCTCTGTCACCTGCTGTCCCCAGGGTGACACACACGGGGACGTGGCGGGTGGGCTCTGTGTCACCGCTCCTGTGTCACCTGTCCCCAGGGGTGACACACAGGGACGTGATGGGTGTGGATTGAGAGACACCTGAGGGACAGGACAGAGGGACACTGGAGGGTAGGACGTGTTTAATGCACAGTGCCACCATGTCCCCAAGATGTCCCACAGCCGGGACTGCGCTCCGGTGTCCCCTGGGGATGCTGTGGTGGCTCTGGGGGTGCCCTGGCTGCACTGGGGGTCCCAGAGCTCAGCAGGTGCAGGAGACAGGCCGGTGGTGGCTCTGGGGGACTCACGGTGACAGCCTGGGCTCTGGGCAGGGGTGGCACTGAGGGTCCCTCAGAACTGGATTTGTGTCTCACAGTTCAGGAGATGAAGGAGCTGGACTTGGGATGGCTCTGGGGGTGTCCCAGCCTTGGCTTCGGGGTCCCACTGTGTCCCCACACTGCTGTGGCTCTGGGGGTTCAGCTGGCCCCACTTTTGGGGTCCTGTGGCTTTGAGCTGTGGTGGCTTTGGGGGTTTCTTGTCTCATTTTTGGGGTCCCACAGCTCAGGCCCTGTGGCTCTGGGGGTTTAGCTGGCCCTGTTTTTGGGATCCTGTGGCTCAGGTCATGGTGTGGTGGCTCTCCAGTCCCAGTTCTATTTTTGGGGTCCCACAGCTCAGGCTGCTGTGGCTCTGGGGGTCCTGTGGCTCACATGATGGTGGCTTTGGAGTTTCTCCAGTCCCATTTTTGGGGTCCCACAGCTCAGGCTCTGTGGCTCTGGAGGTTCTGCTGGCCCCATTTTTGGGGTCCTGTGGCTCAGCTGATGGTGGCTGTGAGCTGTGGTGGCTTTGGAGTTTCTCCAGTCCCATTTTTGGGGTCCCACAGCTCAGCTGTGGCTCTGGGGGTCCTGTGGCTCACATGATGGTTTGGGGTCCTCCAGCTAGCTGTGGCTCTGGGGTTCTGCAGGCCTCCTCCTCCTCCTCCTCCTCCTGCTGCTGCTCCTCCTCCTCGGATGGCTCCGACAGCTCCGGCTCCGGCGCCGCCTCCCCGCGCCCCTCCATCCCTGCGGGGAGCTCCTGGGGGGACACAGGGGCCGGGGTGGCACTGGGACACACATGGGGCACATCTGGGGGTGTCACCTCCTCCTCCCCGCGCCCCTCCATCCCCGTAGGGGTTCTGAGCAGGGAAAGGGGGTGCGGGGGGCACTGGGGAACGTCTCTGGATGGGCACCGCGGCTATGGGGTGACCTGGGGTGGGGTGACATGTGTGCGACACACCTGGGGTGGTCCTGGGGGCCCAAAGGCCCTTGGTGTGGCCAGGGGACACGCGTGGGGCACAGGGACAGCTCCAGAGCCCATGGGGAGCCCCCTCACCCCAACACCCCCAGACCCACCGTGTTCCATCCCCGGTGCCCCCAGGGCTCCCCATTCCCCCCGTTACACCCCCAGAGCCAGCCCCCGACCTCACAGACCCCCGGTGCCTCCCCCGCAGCTCCCAGACCCTTCTGTCACTGCCCCGGTGCCCCCCGAGCCCCTCCATTCCACCCGCCCCTCTCCGCGCCCCCGGTGCCCCCAGGGCTCTAAATCTCTAAATCCCTGCATCCCCTCCCCCTCTGCGCTTCACCGCACGGCGGCTCCCGGCGGCCCCGAGGCCCCGCCCCCGTTACCATGGGGACCAGGCCCCGCCCCGTTACCGTGAGGATAAACCCCGTCCTGTGCCCCCCCGTGTCCCTCACCGGGGCTTCCAGCGCCACTTCCCACAACCCTGGCGGCCGCTCCTGCGCCACTGCCGCTGGCAGGCGGGGCCAGCATCCTGTGGGATCCCCCTGCCGGGGCCCCCGGCACATCCCGGCGCTCAGGATGTGGCACCGGCCCTTCCTGGCACCTCCCGGCACATCCCAGCGCCGAGGGGTCACCGCCGGCACGGCTGGAGGCGCTGGCACAGCCCAGCACACCCCAGTGCAGGTGCCAAGGATGCGACACCGGCACTCACTGGGTCCCCTGGCACATCCCAGTGCAGGTGCCAAGGATGACACCGGCACTCACTGGGTCCCCTGGCACATTCCAGTGCAGGTGCCAAGGATGCGACACCGGCACTCACTGGGTCCCCTGGCACATCCCAGTGCAGGTGCCAAGGATGCGACACTGGCACTCACTGGGTCCCCTGGCACACCCCAGTGCAGGTGCCAAGGATGCGACATTGGCACTCACTGGGTCCCCTGGCACACCCCAGTGCAGGTGCCAAGGATGCGACATTGGCACTCACTGGGTCCCCTGGCACACCCCAGCACCAGCAGGGCCCGCGGCACCTCCCGGCGCATCCTGACACCGCAGTGCCGAGCACTCGCCACCGGCACCCGCCGGAGCTCCCGGCCCCTCCTGGCGCTCAGGGACAGAGGGTGGGGGCTCTGCCCAGCTCAGCTGGGACCCAGTGACACCAGTGCCAGCAGCAGCGGTGGCTGTGCCCATCCCCGTGCCCGTCCCGGTGCCGGTGCCGTGGGTGCGCTCGTGGCGCTCCAGGTGAGTTTTGCGGCTGAAGCCGCGGCCGCAGCGGGCGCAGCGGTGCGGCCGCAGCCCGGTGTGCACGGCCTCGTGCCGGCCCAGGTTGGTCTTGGAGCTGAAGCGGCGGCCGCAGCGGGCGCAGGCGTGCGGCCGCGTGCCGAATGCACCAGCAGGTGCCGCGCCAGGTGCGCCTTGCGCCCAGCCCGCGCCCGCACTGCGGGCAGGTGAAGGGGCGCTGGGCAGGGGGCGCCTGCGGGGGGTCCTGGGCACAGCCCTGGCCACAGCTGGCACCGGGCACCTGCGGCTGCTGGTCCTGGGCAGCGGGCACTTGCTGGGGCTGCAGGAGGGGCTGGGGGTCCCGGGCCCAGGCGTGGCTGCAGTTGGCACCGGGCACCTGTGGCAGGAGCTGGGCGTCCTGCAGGAAGGGGCGCTCGGCCGTGGGCGCCTGCGCTGGGTGCTGGGGGTCCTGGGGAGGCTGCAGGGAGTGCTGGGGGTCCTGGGCACAGCCGAGGCTCTCCAGGTGCTGACACAGGTGTGACGAGTTCTGCCTCCAGGTGTGCGTCATCCCGCACTGCGGGCAGATGAGCAGCTTCTCCTCAGCAGCGCCGTCCCCGTCCCCGTCCTGCTGCTCCTCCAGGTGTCCATTCCCGGCTCCCGGCACCGCTCCCGTGTGCAGCCCCATCTGCTTCTGCCTCTGCTTCTCCTTCCAGCTCCGGCTCATCTCACAGCCCGGGCAGCGCAGCGGCGGCTTCTCGTCGGCGGGGCCGTCCCTGTCCCTGTCCCCATCCCCGTGCCCGGGGCAGTGTCCCAGCGCCGGGCCCGGCTCCCCGTGCAGGCGCAGGTGCGCTGCAGGTGCTGGCTTCGGCCTCATCCTCATCCTCCTCCTCCTCCTCCACCTTCACCTTCCGCACCAGCCAGTGCCCTGCGGGGACAGCGAGGGGACACGGCAATGCCAGCGTGTCCTGGCACAGCCACCGGGACCGGGGCACGGTGACCAGCAAGGCCAATGGCACCGGGACACGCTGAGCGTCACTCCAAGGACCTGGCACAGTCACCGGCCCTGGGGACACGGAGACCATCCCCCAAGGACCCGGCGCTGCCACCAGCCCCAGGACAGGGTGACAGTGACCATGCGGCCCCAGGGGACGCCTGGCAGTGCCGGTGTCACCGCCGTGTCCCTCACCTGCGCCGTGCAGCTCCGGGTCCTCCGCATCGTCCCCGTCACCCTCGGGCGTCACCTCCACCTTGGGGACCACCAGCCACGCTGGGGGGACAAAGAGGCACAGACGGGGCTCAGGGGTGGCCCCGAGCCCCCCGGGACCCCGCAGCCCCACCCGGAACCCCCCGGTCCCCACCTGAGCCGGTGCATCCCGGGGCTTCCATCTCCTCCGGCTCCGTCTTGGCCACCGGGGGACCTGCGGTGGGGGGGGCAGGGGTGAGCCCCCCCAGACCCGAATTAGGGTCCCCCTGCACCCCCGGGGGGTCCGGGACCCCCGGGCACGTACCCAGGGCACGGTGGGGATCCCCACTGCCCTGCCGGGGGGGTCCGGGGGGTCACAGGGGGGATTCAGGGGGTCCGGCAGGGATCCGGGGGGGTCCCGTGGGGTTCCCCAGGAGCGGCGTCCCCGTCCCGGTGCCCCCAGCAGCTCACGGCCACCCCCGTTCTCCGAGCCCCTTGTCCCCCGGGTCCCCTCTGCCCCCCCCGGCTGGGCCCCAACCCCCCTCGTGTCCCCCAAACCCTTTTTGTTCCCCCCACTGTCCCCTCCGTTCCCTCCCCCTCCCCTTCCCGTCCCCGCCCTCCCTTCCTGCCCCTCCCTTCCTGCCCCCTCCCCATCCCGCTCCCGCTCCCGGTCGCGATCCCGCTCCCGGTCCCGGTCCCGGTCCGGCCGTACCCGCGGCCTCGGGGTCCCCCGGTCCCTCCAGCGCCGCCGCCGCCGCCGCGCCCCGCCCCCGCGGTGGCCGCCGGTCCCCCGCCCCGCCGGGACCGCCCCCGTGGCCGCACCCCCGTGTCCCCTTAGTGTCACCTCCGTGTCACCCCCGTGTCCCGTTAGTGTCACCTCCGTGTCACCCCCGTGTCCGCACCCCCCGTGTCACCTCCGTGTCCCCTCAGTGTCCCCGTGTCCCCCACCCCCGTGCCGTACCGGGTGTCCCCCTTGGTGGGGACACGGACACGAGCAGGGACATGGGGGGACACGGGACAGGGACATGGGGGGACATGAGGACACAGAGGAGTTGGGGACACTCAGGGCGACTTGGGGACAAGGACATGGGATAGACACGGGGAGGACATGGGACAGCACGGGAGCAGGTTTTGGGGGGACACAGGAGACGTGAGGGGACAGAGGACAGGGGCATGGGGACACGAGGAGGGGTACGGGGGACACAGGACACAGAGGGGACACAAGGGACACAGACAGGACACAGAGGGGACACAAGGGACACAGACAGGACACAGGGGACACAGATGGGACTCAAGGGGACACAGATGGGACACAAGGGGACACAAACGGGACACAGAACACAGGGGACACAGGGAACACAGGACACGGGACACAGGGGACACAGATGGGACACAAGGGACACAGATGGGACACAGGGGACACAGATGGGACACAGGGGACACAAACGGGACACAGGACACAGGGGACACAGATGGGACACAGGGAACACAGGACACGGAACACAGGGGACACAGATGGGACACAAGGGACACAGGACACGGGACACAGGGGACACAGACGGGACACAGGGGACACAGATGGGACTCAAGGGGACACAGGACACAGGGGACACAGACGGGACACAGGGGACACAGGGGACACGGGGGGTTGCGCGTGACCAGGAGCCGCTGTCCTGCCACATCCGTGTCCCCGTGGCGCATCCCGGATGTCCCAGGCCGTCACCTTCTCCCAGGAAACGGGGAGATGCCACCCCCATGTCACCTCCCCCCCCCAGCCGCCAGCTGTGCCCAATCGGTGTCACCGCAGCTGGTGGCGCTTCTGGGGACTCCCATAAATGCGGGAGCCGGGGCTGGGCCCGCGGGGACACCCGGGAATTGTCACACCGGAGCCACCGGACCCCGCTGTCCCGGGAGAACCGGGACCGCCATGGGCGGGGCGCGAGGGGCGCGGGGGGCCGGGGGGGCCGTGGCCACCGCGGTGCTGTGGGTGACAGCGGTGACAGCGGTGGGGGCGGCCACGGGGTGAGGGACGGGACGGGGATGGGGGATGGGGATGGGGGTGGGGGATGGGGGAATGGGAATGGGGGATGGGAATGGGAATGGGGGATGGAGGATGGGAATGGGGGATGGGAATGGGAATGGGAACTGGGAATGGGGGATGGGGGATGGGAATGGGGGATGGGGAATGGGGAATGGGGAATGGGGGATGGGAATGGGGATGGGAATGGGGATGGGGATGGGAATGGGGGATGGGAATGGGAATGGGAATGGTGGAGGGCGCTGGGAATGGGGAATGGAAACTGGGAGTTGTGGGTGCGAAATGGGGATCAGTGATTGGAACTGGGAATGGGTGCTGGGATGGATCCCTGGTGGGGGCTGGGCTGGGGCTGGGATTGGGCTGGACGCTGCTGGATCCTGGGCGGATCCCAGTGCCCCCCGTGCCCCCCGTGTCCCCATGTCCTCATTGTCCCCATGCCCCCATGTCCCCAGTCAGAGAAACTTCGGACTCTTACACCGTGTCCCCCAGTATCCCCCAGTGTCCCCCATTGTCCCCCCGTGTCCCCGTGCCGCAGGCGCTGGTGCCAGCAGGCCGTGCAGGTGACAGAGCAGCGGGAGGTGTCGCCGCGGCGCGAGGCCGCCGTGCCGTGTCCCCGCCTGTTCCGGTACAGCCTGGCCGGGTGGCGCCTGGACCGGGAGCGCACGCGCCGGGACACCGGGAGCGGCCACCCGCTGTGCCACATCTACCGGTGAGAGCGGGGGGACAACGGGGTGACACCAGGTGACATTGGGGTGACACTGAGTGACACCGGGAACGGGCCCCCGCTGTGCCACATCTACCGGTGAGAGCGGGGACACTGGGGTGACACCAGGTGACATTGGGGTGACACTGGGTGACACCGGGAACGGGCACCCGCTGTGCCACATCTACCAGTGAGAGCGGGGGGACACCGGGTGACACTGGGTGACACTGGGGTGAAATCGGGTGACACTGGGTGACACTGGGGTGACACCAGGTGACATTGCGGTGACACCGGGTGATGCTGGGGTGACACTGGGTGACATCGGGTGACACTGGGTAACACTGGGGTGACACAGGGTGACACTGGGTGCCACTGAGTGACGCCGGGTAACACTGGTGACACTGGTGACGCTGGGTGACACTGGGGTGACGCTGGGTGGTACCGAGTGACACCAGGTGACACCGGGTGACACTGGTGACATTGGGTGACACTGGGGTGACACTGGTGACACCAGGTGATGCTGGGTGATACCGAGTGACACCGTGTGACACTGGGTGACACTGGTGACACTGGGGTGACACTGATGACACCGGTTGACACTGGGGTGACACTGGTGACACTGGGGTGACACGGGTGACACTGGTGATGCCGGGTGACACTGGTGACATTGGGTGATGCTGGGGTGACACCGTGTGACCCTGGTGACATTGGTGACCCTGGTGACGCCGGGTGACACGGGTGACACCGTGTGACCCTGGTGACACGGGTGACCCGGCGCTGTCCCCCAGCCCCCCCCAGCTGCAGCCCGTGACCCGCACCCGCAGCGAGCGGCGCTGCTGCCCCGGCTGGGGCGGCCCCCGCTGCACCGAGGGTGAGACACGGGGACACGAGGGGACACAGGGGGACACGGGGGGGACACGGACACGGGGGACACGGGGGGGTCCCCACTGTGCCACCCCCCCGGGAGCTGCGATGGGCTCATTGCCACCCCCATCCCAGTGGGAACTGGGGACTGGGAACTGGGACGGGATCTGGGATGGGCTCATTGCCACCCACATTCCCTGTGGGAGCTGGGATGGGAACTGGGAACTGGGATGGGAACTGGGAACTGGGAACTGGGAACTGGGAACTGGGATCTGGGATGGGCTCATTGCCACCCACATTCCCAGTGGGAACTGGGATGGGAGTTGGGATGGGTGACATTCCCACCACGTCATTCCCGGTGTGACACCCTCCCTGTGCCACTCCCACCGGGTGTCAGGATGGGCGCTGGGGTGCGTGACACCCCCCGTGTCCCTCGGTGCCACCCGTGTCCCTGTCCCCTGCCAGGCCCCGGCTCCCTGGGCCGCTGTTTCGGCTCGTGGCAGTGCCAGGACAGCTCCGGTGGCCGCAATGGCAGCGCCATGAGCCGCGCCGAGTGCTGCCAGCAGCCCTGGGGACACAGCTGGCGCCGCGGGGACAGCGGCGACACGGGGGCCCTGCCTGCCCTGCACGCGGCTGCCCCTGGGCGGGGCGGGACGGGGGTCCCCCGGCACCGCGGCCCCCCCGCCACGTGCCAGGCCTGGGCCGGGACCCGGTTCCGAACCTTCGACGGGCGCCACTTCGGCCTCGGGGGCTCGTGCCGGTACAGCCTGGCCGCGGGCACCGACGGCAGCTGGGATGTCACCGTCGGGCTGGGACAGCCCCGGGTACGGGCACGGGGACACGGGGGGACACTGGGAGACACCCCTGACACGGGGGACACTGAGAGTCACCCCTGACACGGGGGACACTGAGAGTCCGGGGGGGGCACTCGGAGTCACCCCCAGCACGGAATGGGGTGGGGGACACTGGGAATGGGGGGGGTGACAGCACCAGGGGTGTCACCGTTGGCCTTGGACACCCGGACACCGAGTGGGGACAGTGATGGGTGACTTGGGGGGACAGGGTGGGACATTGGGTGGGACATTGGGGGACAGGGTGGGTCACTGGGGGGACAGGGTGGGACATTGGGGGACAGGGTGGGACATTGGGTGGGACATTGGGGGACAGGGTGGGTCACTGGGGGACATTGGGGGCACAGGGTGGGTCACTGGGGGACAGGGTGGGACATTGGGGTCGCTGCTCCTGTTCCCAGAGGTGCAGGGGTGGGTTTTGGGGCTGAGGTGAATTGGGGGCCAGGATGGGACCCGGGCTGGGGTTTGGGGTGGGACCTGGGATGGCTCAGCCACGGGTCCATCCCTGGTGACGGTGACACGCCTGAGTGTCCCCGTGCCACCCCCACTGTCCCTGGCACTCCCGCGTGTCCCCGTGCCACCCCCGCTGTCCCTGGCACTCCCGCGTGTCCCCGTGCCCCGCCCCCCCAGGTGCTGCTCATGACCTTCGGGCCGGACACGGTGGCGGCCGAGGGACGGGAGGTGTCGGTGAACGGGGCCGCGGTGCCCGAGGGACGCCCGTACCTGCACAAAGGTACCGCCCCCACCTGCCTGTACCTGCCTGTACCTGCCTGTACCTGCCTGTACCTGCCCGTACCTGCACAAAGGTACCGCCCCCACCTGCCTGTACCTGCCTGTACCTGCCTGTACCTGCCCGTACCTGCACAAAGGTACCGCCCCCACCCGCCCCCACCTGCCCCCACCTGCCCCACCTGCACAAAGGTACCGCCCCCACCTGCCTGTACCTGCCTGTACCTGCACAAAGGTACCGCCCCCACCTGCCCCCACCTGCCCCCACCTGCCCCCACCTGCACCAAGGTGAGGTCCCCGAGCCACCGGCCTGGGTGGGGGAGGGGAGCCCTGGTGACAGCGGGAGCGCCGGGACACGGTGATCAATGAACTGCCACCGGCATCCCTGTCCCCATCCCTGTCCCCATCCCTGTCCCCAGCCCTGTCCCCATCTCTGTCCCCATCCCTGTCCCAATGCTGTCCCCATCCTGTCCCCATCCCTGTCCCCATGCTGTCCCCATGCTGTCCCCGCGCAGGGCTCGCTGTCACCTGGCCCGGGGACTGGGTGGCCGTGGCCAGCAGCCTGGGCGTGCGGGTGGCCTGGGACGGGCACCTGGCGGTGACAGTGACAGCGGAGCCGGAGCTGCGCGGTGCCACCTGGGGGCTCTGTGGCACCTACAACGACAACCCTGCGGGTGCGTGTCACCCTGCCGGGGCCACTCCTCCCTGCCTGGGGGGACAGGGACACCCCCCAATGTCCCCTCCGCACCTGGGGAAACGAGGACACCCCCCAATGTCCCCTCCGTGTCCCCCAGACGATTTCGTGCTCCCCGACGGGGACATCGCCGCCTTCGCCGCCGCCTTTGGCAACGCCTGGAAGGTGCCGGGGGCCGGCACAGAGGTACCCGAGGGGCCAGGGTGACCCCCCGTGCCCTTTGGGGGTCCCCCGGGGGTGTCCCCCGCGCTGAGGGACCCCCGGCTCAGCCCCCGTGCAGGGACGTGCCGGAGGGTGGCCCCAGCTGTGGCCCAGGGGAGGCGGCAGCGGCGGTGGCCACGTGCGGGCGGCTGCTGGCCCAGCCCTTCCGGCAGTGCCACGGCGAGGTCAGGGGGCTGGGGTTTGGGGGCCCCGGGGGGCTTGGGGGGCCCCGGGGGGGGTCCTGGGGGGTCCCGGGGGTCCTGGGGGATCCATGTGCTCCCAGTACTGGGAGGCTCCGGGAGTTCCCAGAGTTGTTCTGGGAAGTTTTGGGGGATCCCGGGGATTTTTGGGTGGCGTTGGGAGAGTCCCGGGGGGTTCCCGAGAGTCCGGGGGGCTTTTGGAACTTCCTGTGGGGTCCTGGAAGATCCCGGGGGGTCAGTGGGGTCCGGAGTCGGGGGTCCTGGCGGTCCCAGCGGACTCTGGGAGGTTTTGGAAGGTCTGGGAAATTCCGGGGGGGTCTTGGGCATCCGGAGGGAGGTCCTGGGGTGTTCTGGGGGTGTCCTGGGGGGTTCTGGGGGTCCTGGGGGTCCTGGAGTGTTCGGGGTGTCCTGGGGGTTCTGGGGTGTCCTGGGGTGTCCTGGGGGTTCTGGGGTGTCCTGGGGGTCCTGGAGTGTTCTGGGGTCCTGGGGTGTCCTGGGGGTTCTGGGGTGTTCTGGGGGTTCTGGGGTGTCCTGGGGTGTCCTGGGGTGTTCTGGGGGTCCTGGGGTGTTCTGGGGTCCTGGGGGTCCTGGGGTGTTCTGGGGTGTCCTGGGGGTCCTGGAGTGTTTGGGGGTGTCCTGGGGTGCTCTGGGGTGTCCTGGGGGTGTCCTGGGGTGTTCTGGGGTGTCCTGGGGGTCCTGGAGTGTTTGGGGGTGTCCTGGGGTGTCCTGGGGTGTCCTGGGGGTCCTGGAGTGTTCTGGGGGGTCCTGGGGGGCCCTGGGGTGTCCTGGGGTGTTCTGGGGTGTCCTGGGGGTTCTGGGGTGTCCTGGAGTGTTCTGGGGTGTCCTGGGGTGTTCTGGGGTGTCCTGGGGGTTCTGGGGGGTCCTGGGGTGTCCTGGGGGGTCCTGGAGTGTTCTGGGGGGTCCTGGGGTGTTCTGGGGGTCCTGGGGGGTCTTGGAGATGTCTCACGCCGCTCGCCCCCAGGTGGACCCCAGCGGGTTCTACGCCGCGTGTGTGGCTCTGCTCTGCGGGGACGGGGAGCCCGTGTCCCCCCGGTCCCGTGTCCCCCCCCGGTCCCGTGTCCCCCCCCGGTCCCGTGTCACCCTCCGGTCCCGTGTCCCCCCCCGTGCCCCCCCCCGGCCCCCCGCCCCCCGCCGCCTGCGACACTTTCGCCGCGTACTCGCGGGAGTGCTCCCGCCGCCAGCTCCACGTCCCCTGGCGCCACCGCGGCTTCTGCGGTACGAACGGGGGTCCCCTCCCCTCCCCGCCCCCTCCCCGCCGTGCCCCCGGTGCCACCGCGGTGTCCCCTCCCCGCAGAGCGCCGCTGCGAGCGCGGCCAGCGCTTCTCGGACTGCGTGTCGCTGTGCCCGGTCACCTGCGGCACCGCGGGCGGCGCCGAGCGCGCCCCGTGTCACCGGCACTGCCACGGCGGCTGCGAGTGTGGCCCGGGGCTGGCCCGCGACGGGCCCGCCTGTGTCCCCCCCGCCGCCTGCCCGTGCCACCACCGGCGGCAGCGCTACGAGCCCGGCGACAGCATCCGCCAGCGCTGCAACCGCTGGTGGGTGACACCGCCGGGCTGGGGGCGACCCTGGGGTGTCACCCCCATCCTGGTGTCCTCCGGGATGTCCCCTCAGCCCGGGCTCCTGGAGCGTGTCCCGCTTCATCCCGGGTTCCTGTGACATGTCCCCCGTGATCACAGTGTCCCCTATGCTGGTGTCACCCTGGGGTCCCCTGCGGTGTCACCCTGGGGCCCCCTGCAGTGTCACCCGGGGTCCCCGCGGTGTCCCCCCTCCCCCTGAGCGCTGTCCCCGCTGTCCCCAGCACGTGCGAGTCCGGCCGCTGGCGCTGTGACCAGCAGCGCTGTCCGGCCGAGTGCGCCGTGCTGGGGGGGCGTCACTTTGTCACCTTCGACCGCCGCCGCTTCTCGCTGCCGGCGCCGTGCGCGCACACCCTGGTGGAGGTGAGGGGACACGGGGGACATCGCGGCGGCGCTCTGGGGGTGGCCGGGGTGACAGGGCGCTGTCACCGTGTCTCTGTCCCCAGGACTTCGTGGCGGGGCGGCTGCTGGTCACGGCCGAGCACGAGCCCTGCGCCAGCCCCCCGGACTGTCCCCGCAGTGTCACTGTCACCACCGGCCGCACCACGGCCCGGCTGCACGGCTCAGGTGACACACCCGGGGTCACCCCGGGGGTCTCGTCCCTGTGCCCATCCCGCTTGTCCCCACGGCGGTGGGTGACATCCCGGTGGCCACCCCACGGTGCCGCTGCTGTCGCCCCCAGGGGAGGTGACAGTGGCCGGGCGGGAGGTGGCGCTGCCCTTCTCCGGTGCCGAGCTGCGCGTCCGCCGCGCGTCCTCGGCCTTCCTGCACCTGCAGCTGCCCGGGGCGCACCTGCTCTGGGGCCTGGCGACCCCCGACATCTTCATCACCCTGCAGCCCGCCATGGCCGGCACGGTGAGCGGGCCCCGGACCCCGGCATGTCCCGGTGGGGCGGGGGTCCCGGTGGGGCGGGGGTCCCGGTGGGATCGGGGTCCCGGTGGGATCAGGGTCCCGGTGTATGGGGGTCCCGGTGGGATCAGGGTCCCGGTGGGATCGGGGTCCCGGTGGGATGGGGGTCCCGGTGTATGGGGGTCCCGGTGGGATCGGGGTCCCGGTGGGATCGGGGTCCCGGTGGGATCAGGTGTGCGGGCTCTGCCCTGCCGCAGGTGCGGGGACTCTGCGGCACCTTTAACGGGGACCAGCGCGACGATTTCACGACTCCGGCGGGGGACGTGGAGCCGGGAGTCGCCGCCTTCGCCAACGCGTTCCGGGCGGCGGGAGCGTGCCCCGCGCTCGGCCCCGCGCTCGGCCCCGCGCTCGGCCCCGCCAGCCCCGAGCCCTGCGCCGCCTTCCCCGCCAGCCGCGAGCGCGCCGAGGCCGCGTGCGCCGTGCTGCTGGGGCCGCTCTTCCAGGTGAGGGGACAGCGGGGACAGCGGGGACAGCGGGGACAGCGGGGAGCGGCGGCACGGCTGGGACAGTGTCCCCGTGACAATATCCCCGTGCCGATATCCCCGTGCCGATGTCCCCGTGCCGATGTCCCCGTGCTGATGTCCCCTGTGCCAATATCCCCTGTCCCAATGTCCCCCGTGCCGATGTCCCCTGTCCCGATGTCCCCGTGCCGATGTCCCTGTGACAATGTCCCCGTGCCGATGTCCCCTGTGCCGATATCCCCGTGCCGATGTCCCCTGTCCCAATGTCCCCGTGCCGATGTCCCCGTGCCGATATCCCCGTGCCGATGTGCCCGTGCCGATGTCCCCGTGCCGATGTCCCTGTGCCAATGTCCCCGTGCCAATGTCCCCCGTGCCAATGTCCCCGTGCCGATGTCCCCGTGCCGGTGTCCCCGTGCCGATGTCCCCGTGCCGATATCCCCGTGCCGATGTCCCCTGTCCCGATGTCCCCGTGCCGATGTCCCCGTGCCGATGTCCCTGTGCCGATGTCCCTGTGCCAATGTCCCCGTGCCGATGTCCCCGTGCCGATATCCCCGTGCCGATGTCCCCGTGCCGATGTCCCGTGCCGGTGTCCCCGTGCCGATCGGTGTCCCCGTGGCGCAGCCGTGTCACCGCGCCGTGGATCCCGAGCCGTTCCTGGAGCTGTGCCGCCGCGCCGTGTGCGCGTGCCCGGAGCGGGACCCCGCGCGCTGCCCGTGCCCCGCGCTGGGCGCCTACGGGCGGGAGTGCGCCCGGGAGGGAACCGAGCTGCTCTGGAGGAACCGGAGCCTGTGCGGTGCGGCGGGAGGGCGGCGGGAGGGCGGCGGGGGAGCGGGGGGGAATGGGATAGTGGGATAATGGGATAATGGGAGAATGGGATGGGATGGGAGAATGGGGTGGGAGAATGGGAAAATGGGATAATGTGATGGGATGGATCCATAGGATGGGATCTGTGGGGTGGGATGGGATCCATGGGATGGGATTGGATTGGATGGGATCCATGGGATGGGATGGGATGGGATGGGATGGGATCCATGGGATGGGGTCAGTGGAATGGATCCATAGGATGGGATCCATGGGATGGGATGGGATGATGGGATGGGATCCATAGGATGGGATCGATGGGATGGAATGATGGGATGGGATGGGATGGGATCCATAGGATGGGATCCATGTGATGGGATCCATGGGATGGGATGGGATGGGATCCATGGGATGGGGTCAGTGGAATGGATCCATAGGATGGGATCCATGGGATGGGATGGGATGATGGGATGGGATCCATAGGATGGGATCCATGTGATGGGATCATGGGATCCATGGGATGGGATGGGATGGGATCCATGGGATGGCACGAGGAGGTGACCCCGCCCCCGTGTCCCCAGACGAGCCGTGCCCCGGGGGGCAGCAGTACCGGGACTGCGGGGGTCCGTGCGGCCGGTCCTGCCCGGAGCCCCCCAGCGCCGGGGACTGTCCCCCCCCGGACTCCCTGTGTGTCCCCGGCTGCCGCTGCCCCCCGGGGCTGCTGCTGGCGCGGGGGGGGCAGTGCGTGCCCCCCGCCGCCTGCCCGTGTCCCCGCGGCTCCCGCCTCCTCCCGCCCGGCGCCCGCATCCGCCGCGCCTGCCAGGCCTGGTGGGTCCCGGGGGGTCTGGGGGGCTGCAGGGACACCCCAGGATGGGGGGCACCCGGGCACGATGTGGCGGTGACGGTGACACGTGACCAGAACCCCGCCAGCCCGGTGTGACACCCTGCGGGACGGGGGGGGGCTTTGTCCCGTGTCCCTCCCGCCGTGGGGACAACAACGGGGCCCCGGCACCCCCGGGGGGCTGGGGGGGGGCCGGATAGGGGTCCCAGTGGGATGTGGGTGCCTGGGGGATGGGGGTGCAGGGATTTGGGCGCTGGGAGGTGAGAATGGGGCGCAGGGACCCCCTGTGGGGGCTGAGCGGGATTTGGGGGATGAGGGGACACGGGGACCGCAGGGTGGGGGGCGGGGCTCAGGAGCCCTGATGGGGGTGGGGGTGCTGGGGGATGAGGGGTGGGGGCGGGGCTCAGTGAGCCCCGATGGGGGGCTGGGGGTGCTGGGGCTCTGGGGGTTCGGTGGAATTCGGGTTCTGGAGATGGGGGTCCCCGCCGAGGGGGTCTCAGCCGGACGGGGTCCCCCGCCCCCGCAGTGTGTGCGCGGGGGTCGTGGCGCTGCGCCCCCGGGCCGTGTCCCCCCGGGCCGCGCTGTCCCCCGGGCTGCTGCGCGCTCCCGGCTCCTGCCTGCGCCGCTGCGACCCCGCCGAGCCCGCGGGCGCCTGCGCCGGCCCCGCCGACGGCTGCGTGTGTCCCCCCGGGACCCTGTTCCTGGTGGGTGACACCCCCGGGGGGTGGGGGCGGGTCCCCCCGAGCCCCCCTGACCGCGCTCTGCTGCAGGACGGGCGCTGCGTGTCCCCGGACGAGTGTCCCTGTCACCACGGCGGGCAGCTGTACCCGCCCAACGCCACCATCGCCCGCGACTGCAACACCTGGTGGGACCCGCGACACCCCCGCGACACCCCCGCGACACCCCCAGAGCCCCGCCCGCCCCTCGGGGACCCCCTGCCCCCCCGCGGTGGCACCGAGCGTGTCCCCGCAGCGTGTGCCGGGGCCAGCGGTGGCACTGCGGGCGCCAGGAGTGCGCGGGGACCTGCGTGGCCGCGGGGGACCCGCACTATGTCACCTTCGATGGCCGCGCCTTCACCTTCGCGGGGGACTGCGAGTACCTGCTGGCGCGCGAGGCCAGCGGCCTCTTCGCTGTCACCGCCGAGAACGTCCCGTGCGGGGCCAGCGGCGTCACCTGCACCAAGTCCGTGCTGGTGGCCATGGGCAACACCGTGGTGCACATGCTGCGGGGTGAGGGACATTGGGGACATTGGGGACATTGGGGACACCGTGGTGCACATGCTGCGGGGTGAGGGACGCGGGGACACTGGGGACACTGGGGACACTGGGGACGTGAGGGACATGGGGAACATTGGGGACGTGGGGGACACTGGGGACATGGGGAACACTGGGGACATTGGGGACATGGGGGACATGGAGGACATTGAGGACATTTGGGACATTGGGGACACCGTGGTGCACGTGCTGCGGGGTGAGTGGGACATGGAGAGCACAAGGGGACACGGGGGGGCTGTGGGGGGACACGGAGGGACACGCGGGGGCTGTGGGGGACACGCGGGGACACGGGGGCTGTGGAGGGACACGGGGACACGGGGGCTGTGGGGGACACGCGGGGCTGTGGGGGGACACGGGGGACACGCAGGGGGCTGTGGGGGACACGGGGGACACGGGGGCTGTGGGGGACACGCGGGGGTGACTGTGGCGCCGCCCCCAGGGCGGGAGGTGACAGTGAACGGGGTCCCCGTGCGGCCCCCCAAGGTGTTCGCGGGCTCGGGGCTGGCGCTGCAGCGCGCGGGGCTCTTCCTGCTGCTGCTCACCCGCGTGGGCGTGGCCGTGCTCTGGGACGGAGGTGAGACCGGGGGACACGGGGACACGGGGGACACGGGGGGACACGGGGGACATGGCGGGACACGGGGGACACGGGGGTGGCCGTGCTGTGGGACAGAGGTGCCACCCTGGCTGGGGGTCCCCGATACTGCGGGGCTCCTGGGGGGTCCCTGTGGGTGGCGGTGCCGCCGCGGTGTCACCGCGCGGGTCCCCGGTGGCACCCCGGAAGGGTGGCCGTGACCTGGGGGTGCCCTCGGTGCCACCGCGGGGGTCCCGTGGGGTCCCGGTGCCCGCAGGGACCCGCGTGTACGTGCGCGCGTCCCCGCGGCTGCGCGGGCGCCTGGCCGGGCTCTGCGGCAACTTCGACGGCGACGCCGAGAACGATTTTGGGAGCCGGGACGGGGCCCTCGAGGCCACCCCCGAGATCTTCGGGGACTCGTGGCGGCTCAGCCCGCTCTGCCCCGAGGCCGACGGACACCGGCCCCACCCCTGCGAGGTGCGGGGACACCGCGGGGACACGGGGACACGGGGGCCCTACGCCGAGGAGTGCGGGCGGCGCGGGAGGGCGCTGCGCTGGCGGAGCCAGGGGCTGTGCCGTGAGTCGGGGGCACCGGGGCACTGGGGGACCGGGGGACCGGGGGACCGGGGGATCGGGGGACCGGGGGCTCCAGGGGCTCGGGGTCTCACCCCACCAGGGGCTGTGCCGTGAGTGGGGAGGATTGGGGGACCGGGGATAGGGGCACAGGGGGCTGGGGACACGGGGGTCCTGAGGGGGCACAGGGGCTGGGGGACACGGGGGGTCCCGAGGGGGGTACAGGGGCTGGGGGGACACGGGGGGGGTCCTGAGGGGGGCACAGGGGGCTGGGGGACACGGGGGGGGTCCCGAGGGGGGCACAGGGGGCTGGGGGGACACGGGGGGGGTCCCGAGGGGGGCATAGGGGCTGGGGGACACTGGGGGGTCCCATCCTGTGCCGTGAGTCTGGGGGGGCTCAGGAGGGCACCGGGGGGAGCCCGGGGACCCCGCGAGGGTCGGGCTGAGCCCCCCGCGGGACGTGCCGGGGTTGGGGGCCGGGCAATGGGTCTGGGGTTCCAGCCTGCCCCCCATAACCCCCCATCTCCGCAGCCCTGCAGTGCGAGGGGGGGCAGGAGTACAACCCCTGCGGCCCCCCCTGCCCCCCCACCTGCCGCGACCTGGGCCGGGCCCCCCCCGAGCCCTGCGGGGCCCTGGGGTGCCTCGAGGGCTGTTTCTGCCCCCCCGGGCGGGTCCTGCACGGTGAGGGGGGGGCACAGCGCGGGGGGGGCGGGGGGAGGGGCGGGGGGGGTTGGGGGGCTGGGGGGGTTTGGGGGGACACGGTGCCACCCCCGCGCCCCCCTCCCCCCCAGACGGGCGGTGCCTGGACCCCCCCGCCTGTCCCTGCTTTTGGGACGGGCTCGCCTTCCCCGCCGGGGCCACCGTGAGCCAGGGCTGCGGCAACTGGTGAGGGATACTGGGGATACTGGGAGTACTGGGGGTACTGGGGGTACTGGGGATAGTGGGAGTACTGGGGATACTGGGAGTACTGGGGGTACTGGGGATAGTGGGAGTACTGGGGATACTGGGAGTACTGGGGGTACTGGGAGTACTGGGGGTACTGGGGGTACTGGGGATACTGGGGATACTGGGGATACTGGGGAGACTGGGGATACTGGGAGTACTGGGGGTACTGGGGATACTGGGGATACTGGGGATACTGGGGATACTGGGAGTACTGGGGATACTGGGAGTACTGGGGATACTGGGGATACTGGGGATACTGGGGATACTGGGAGTACTGGGGGTACTGGGGATACTGGGGATACTGGGGAGTACTGGGGGTACTGGGGATACTGGGGATACTGGGAGTACTGGGGGTACTGGGGATACTGGGAGTACTGGGGGTACTGGGGGTACTGGGATACTGGGATACTGGGAGTACTGGGGATACTGGGGTACTGGGGATACTGGGGATACTGGGAGTACTGGGGATACTGGGGGTACTGGGGATACTGGGAGTACTGGGGATACTGGGAGTACTGGGATACTGGGGGTACTGGGGATACTGGGAGTACTGGGGATACTGGGAGTACTGGGGGTACTGGGGATACTGGGAGTACTGGGGATACTGGGAGTACTGGGGGTACTGGGATACTGGGGGTACTGGGGATACTGGGAGTACTGGGGGTACTGGGGTACTGGGGATACTGGGGATACTGGGAGTACTGGGGGTACTGGGGATACTGGGAGTACTGGGGATACTGGGGATACTGGGGATACTGGGAGTACTGGGGGTACTGGGGATACTGGGGATACTGGGGGATACTGGGAGACACTGGGGGTACTGGGGGTACTGGGGATACTGGGAGTACTGGGAGTACTGGGGGTACTGGGGGTACTGGGGATACTGGGAGTACTGGGGTACTGGGGATACTGGGGGACACTGGGAGACACTGGGGGATACTGGGCGGTCCGGCAAACGGTGTCCTGGGACAGCGGGGTGTGGGGACACTGGGACATGGGGACACTGGGACACCGGGATTTGGGGATCCTGGGACACTGACATCCCTGGACAGCGGGACACTGGGACACTGGGACATGGGGACACTGGCACTGGGACACCGGGATACAGGGACACTGGGACACTGGGACACTGGGATATTGGGACACTGGCACCGGGACACCGGCACATGGGGCGGCCGGGCTGTGGGGACACCTCAATCCGGGGTCCCGCCGCCCCTGGCAGCGCCCCGTGTCCCCGCGTGTCCCCGTGTCCCCGCAGCACGTGCCGCGAGGGGCGCTGGCGCTGCCCCCCAGCCCCGGGCCGTGCCCCGCCGCCCCCGGCTGCGCCCCCGGCGAGTTCCGCTGCGGCTCCGGGGGCGCTGCGTGCCCGGGGCCTGGCTCTGCGACAACGAGGACGACTGCGGGGACGGCTCGGACGAGCTGTGCGACCCCCTGCGCCCCCAGCAGCCGCGCTGCCCCGGGGCGCTGCCTGCCCTGGGGGCGCGCTGTGACGGGGTCACGCACTGCCCCGACGGCTCGGACGAGGCGGGGTGTCCAGGCCGGGCCTGCGCCCCCCCCGAGTTCGCCTGTGCCGGGGGCGCTGCCTCCCCCCCGCCCGCGTCTGCGACGGGCGCCGCGATTGTCCCCCCGGGGACGACTCGGACGAGGCGGGTGAGTGAGCGCGGGGGGCTCGGGGGGGGCTGGGAATGGGGGGAGGCGAGTTTTGGGGTCCTGGGGAGCCAGAGAGCTCCACAGTGGGAGCCCCCCAGCCCCGGGGGTCTGTGCCGCACACTGAGGGTCCCTGAGCCCCCCAAATCTGGGGGTCTGTGCCGCACACTGAGGGTCCCTGAGCCCCCCAAACCTGGGGGTCTGTGCCCCACACTGAGGGTCCCTGAGCCCCCCAAACCTGGGGGTCTGTGCCCCACACTGAGGGTCCCTGAGCCCCCCAAATCTGAGGGTCTGTGCCGCACACTGAGGGTCCCTGAGCCCCCCAAATCTGGGGGTCTGTGCCCCACACTGAGGGTCCCTGAGCCCCCCAAATCTGGGGGTTTGTGCCCCACATTGAGAGTCCCTGAGCCCTCAGCCCACTCGGGGTGCCCCTGCCCCACTCGAGGGTCCCGTGCCCCACTCGGGGGTCCCGTCCCCGCAGGCTGCGCCCCCCCGTGCGCCCCGGGGCAGTTCCGGTGCCGGGGGGGTCGCTGTGTGCCCCTCCCCCATCGCTGCGACGGCCGCGACGACTGCGGGGACGGCAGCGACGAGAGCGGCTGCGGCTGCCCCGAGGGGCACCTGCCCTGCCCCGGGGGGGGCTGCGCGCCCCCCGCCGCCCTCTGCGACGGCCGCCGCCACTGCCCCGACGGCAGCGACGAGGACAACTGCCCCGGTGAGGGGGCGGGGGGAGGGGCGGCTCTGGGGACCCCCGGGAACGGCCCCACCCCCTGCCCTGGGACCCTCCCCCACCGGGAGCACCCCCCGGGAACGACCCCCACCCCCCCCAGACCCTCCCGACCCCGGGGCTCCCCCACCCGGTATCGCCCCTTTTGGGGACCCCCACCCCGTGACCTCCTCCCCCCCACACCTGAGACCGCCCCTCCCCCCCGTGACCCCTCTTGCCCCCCCCCGGCGGCGGTGTCACCGCTGTCCCCTGTCCCCAGCTCGGGCCACCTGCGCGCCCGGCACCGCGCCCTGTCCCGACGGCTCCTGCGTGCCCGAGGCCGCCGTGTGCGACGGCGCTCGCGACTGTCGCGACGGCTGGGACGAGAGCCCGGCGGGGTGCGCGGTGGCGCTGATCCCCGCGCCGCTGTCACCTGTCACCGCTGTCACCGCTGTCACCAGCACTGTCAGTGACACTGACGCTATCGCCGACACCGCCCCGACACCGCTACTGCCACCGCCGCTATCGGCGACACTGTCCCCATTGTCACCGACATTGTTACTATCACCGACACTGTCACTGTCCCCGACACTGTTTTTATCACCGACACTGTCCCCGACACTGTCCCTGTCACCGATATTGTCACTATCACCGACACTGTCACTGTCGCCGACACTGTCACCGTCCCCGGCCCTGCCAACGCCTCGATGTCGCCGTGCCCGCCGCGGTCCCTGCGCTGCGACAGTGGCGGCTGCGTCCCGCGCGGGTGGCGCTGCGATGGCGACAGCGACTGTCGCGACGGCAGCGACGAGCGGGGCTGCGCCCCCCCGTGCGCCCCCGGGCACCTGCCCTGCGGCCCCGCCTGCGTCCCCCCGAGCCGCCTCTGCGACGGCGTCCCGCACTGTCGCGACAGCGCCGACGAGAGTCCCCAGCTGTGCGGTGAGACCCCCCGGGGGGCGCCTTGGGGACACCTGGGCGGGGTCTGGGGGTCCCCCCGTGTCACCTCCTGGGGGAATTGGGGAGGGAACGGGAAACTCCGCAGGGAGGGAGGAACCCCCGAGACCCCCCGTGTGCCCCCAGCACCCCCCGGGGACCCCCCGAGTCCCCCGCGGACCCCTCAGACCCCCCCGTGTCCCCCCAGCGCCCCCCGGCCCCGGGAGCAGCTCGGGGGGTCCCTGCGCCGAGTTCGACTGCGGGGACGGGGGATGTGTCACCTTCCAGCAGGTACGGGGGGGCCACGGGGGACCCCCAAACCGGCCGGGCCCCCGGCCCCGCCCCCTCCCGCTCCATGGAGCCCCCGCGGTGTCCCCTGTCCCTCCCGATGTCACCGCCGTGTCCCCGCCCCCTCCCGGTGTCACCCCGATGTTCCCTCCATCATTCCCGGGATGTCCCCCGCCCCCTCCCGATGTCACCTCGCTGTCCCCCGCCCCCTCCCCCGGTGTCCCTGACTGCCCTACCCCCCCCCCACAGCGTCACCCCGCTGTCCCAGCGTGCCACGATCCCCTTTCAGTGCCACTTCAGTGTCCCCCAGCTCCCTCCCGCTGTGTCCCCGCTGTGTCCCCGCTGTCCCCCCGGTGTCCCCGCTGCCCCTCCCCCGCTGTCCCCGCAGGTCTGTGACGGGCTCCGGGACTGCGCCTCGGCCGGGGACGAGCGGGGCTGCGGCTTTTGGGGTGCCTGGGGTCCCTGGGGGTCCTGCAGCCGCCGCTGCGGGCCCGGGGGGCAGCGCCGGGCCCGGGGGTGTCACCAGAGGCGGCCCGGGCTGCTCCGCGCGTGCCGGGGACCCCGCGAGCAGGAGCGAGCCTGCTTCCACCGGGCCTGCCCCGGTGAGGGGGTTTGGGGGCTGGGGGGGGGTCCCGGGGTTTGGGCGCCTGGGACCCCGCGAGCAGGAGCGAGCCTGCTTCCACTGGGCCTGCCCCGGTGAGGGGGGTTTGGGGGTCCCGGGGGTTTGGGGGTCCAGGGGGTTTGGGGGTTTGGGGGCCTGGGACCCCGCGAGCAGGAGCGAGCCTGCTTCCACCGGGCCTGCCCCGGTGAGGGGGTTTGGGGGCCCGGGGGGTTTGGGGGTGTTGGGGGTGGTCCGGGGGGCAAAGGGGCAGGAGCACCCTGATACTGATTGGGGAAATGAGGGGTGCCGGGGGGAGTGGGGTGTCGGGGGTCTGAGGGGTGTCATGGGGTACCTGAGGGATTTTGGGGTCCGGGGGTTTTGGGGGCCCAGGGGTTTGGGGGCCCAGGGGGTGTTGGGGTCCCGGGGGCGCCCCGATACTGATCGGGGAAATGAGGGGTCCCGGGGGCTTTGGGGGTGTCGGGGGTTTAGGGGTCTCATGGGGCACCTGGGGGGTTTGGGGGTCCCGGGGTTTTAGGGGTTGGGGGTCCCGGGGTTTTTGGGGGTTTTGGGGTCCTGGGGTTTGGGGTCCTGGGGTTTTTGGGGTCCCGGGGTTTGGGGTCCCCACGGTCCAGGCTGCCCGGGGTTTCGGGGATCGCTCGGTCCGAGGGGTTTGGGGGTTCTGAGCCCCCCCTGAAGCCGCGCCCCTCCCCCCGCAGTGGACGGCGCGTGGGGCCCGTGGGGGGCGTGGTCCGAGTGCCCGGGGGGCTGCGGGGGGGTCCGGCTGCGCTCCCGGGGGTGCCGGGCCCCCCAAAACGGCGGCCGCGCCTGCGAGGAGCTGCCCGGGGGGAGCCCCGGGGCGCTGGAGATGGGTGGGTGCGGGGGGCGGGCAGGGGGCGCTGGGGGGCACAGTGGGGTGGGGGCTCCCAAAATGGGGTCCTGATGGGAATGGGGGTCCCCAGATTGGGGGTCCCGGTGGGATTGGGGGCTCAGGGCTGGGTCCCGGTGGGAGTGGGGGCTCCTAAAGTGGGGGGTCCTGGTGGGGTGGGGGTGGCTCCCCATTTTGGGGGTCCCGATGGGAATGGGGGGCTGTGGGATGGGGGCTCCCCAGATTGGGGGTCCCGATGGGAATGGGGGCTCAGGGCTGGGTCCCGGTGGGGTGGGGGCCTCCCAGATTGGGGGTCCCTGGGGGACAGATGGGGCTCCCCAAATTGGGGGTCCCGATGGGAAATGGGGGCTCAGGGCTGGGTCCCAGTGGGATTGGGGGAGGCTCCCCATTTGGGGGTCCCGGGCCGCTCTCTGTGCCTGACCCCCTCCCCCGCCCTCCCCCAGCCCCTGCGGCTGCCCCAGCGGCTCGCGCTGCCCCGCGGGGCTGCGCCCCTCCCCTGCGCCCCCTGCCCCGCCGCCTGCGCCGCCCCCTGCGCGCGCCCCCGCGCTGCGCCCCCGGTGAGCGGCACAGGGGGGGGGAGGGGCTGGGGGGGGAGGGGCGGGTTTGTTCCTTCATGGAAATTTCGGGTCATTTTGGGGATTTTTTGTGGGGAAATTTTGGGATTTTTTTTTTTTGTTTCTCTGGGGGTTTTTTTGTTTCTGTTTTTGTTTTTCTTGTTGGTTCGGGTTTTATTCGAGGATTTTTTTGGGGTCATTTTGGGGATTTTTTGTGGGAAAATTTTGGGATTTTTTGGGGCGTTTCTCTGTTTTTTTTTGTTTGTTTTGTTTTGTTTTTTTGTTTTTTCGGGTTTTTTTGATGATTGTTTTTGGGTGATTTGGGATGTTTTTGTGGGAATTTTTGGGGGGTTATTTTTTTCTTGTATTTTTTGTTTCTTTTGTTTTGTTTTGTTTTGTTTTGTTTTTGGGTTGGTTTTTTTATTTTTTCGGGGTTTTTGTTGGTTTGTTTTTTTTTTTGGGGGTTTGGTGTTTGGGGTTTTTTTGCTATTTTTCGGGTTTTTTTGTTGGTTTTTGGGGGGTTTTTTTTTGGGTTTGGGTTGGTTTTTTTGTTCTTTTTCGGTTTTTTTCTTGGTTTTTCGAGGTTTTTTGGGTTTGGTATTTGGGTTGGTTTTTTTGTTATTTTTCGGGGTTTTTTTGTTGGTTTTTTCGGGGTTTTTTTAGGTTTGATGTTGGTTTTAATTTTTTTGTTATTTTCCGGGGTTTTTTTTTGTTGTTTTTTTTTCCGCCCGTGACCCCCGCCCCTCCCCCCCCAGGCTGCTGGTGCCCCCCGGGGCAGGTCCGCGCCCCCTCGGGGGGCTGCGTGCGGCCGGGGCTGTGCCCGTGCCGGGCCGGGGGCCGCTCCTTCCCCCCGGGGGCGCCGGTGCCGCTCGGGTGTCGCGTCTGCACCTGCCGGGAGGGACACGTGCGACACTGCCGGCCCCGCCCCGCCTGCTCGGGTGCGTCCGGGGATCCCCGCGTGTCCCCTGGGTGTCCCCTGGGTGTCCCCTCAGCTGTGCCCTGGGTGTCCCCTGGGTGTCCCCTGGGTGTCCCCTCAGCTGTGCCCTGGGTGTCCCCTCAGCTGTCCCCCCGAGAGTCCCCCGGCTGTCCCTTGGGTGTCCCCGGTGTTCCTGAGGGTCCCCCGGGTGTTTCCAGCTGTCCCCGGCTGTCCCCCGGGTGTCCCTCAGCTGTCCCCAGCTGTCCCTGGCTGTCCCTGGCTGTCCCCCGGCTGTCCCCTGAGCGTCCCCCCGGTGTTCCCGAGGGTCCCCCGGCTGTCCCCAGCTGTCCCCTGGGTGTCCCCCAGCTGTCCCCGGCTGTCCCCAGCTGTCCCCGGCTGTCCCCCGGCTGTCCCCCGGCTGTTTCCAGCTGTCCCCCGGCTGTCCCCCGGCTGTCCCCCGGGTGTCCCCCCGGCTGTCCCCAGCTGTCCCCCAGCTGTCCCCTGTGTGTCCCCTGTGTGTCCCCAGCTGTCCCCTGTGTGTCCCCCCGGCTGTCCCCGGTGCCGGGGGGTCCCGCTGACCCCGTGTCCCCGCAGTGCACTGCGGGTGGTCGCCGTGGTCGCCGTGGGGCGCGTGCGGGGCCCCGTGCGGGACCCCCGGGGTTCAATGGTCCTTCCGCAGCCCCTCCAACCCCGCGCGCCGGGGGGAGGGGCGGCCCTGCCGCGGCATCTACCGGAGAGCGCGCCGGTGAGGGGGGAGGGGCGGGGGGGAGGGGCGGGGGGTGGGACAGGGACGGGGGGGTGGGATGGTGTGGCTGTGTGACAGTGACAGTGTGGCAGTGTGATGGTGTGACAGTGACACAGTGACACTGATACTCTGATAGTGTGTCAGTGTGACAGTGTGATACTGTGACAGTGACCCTGTGACAGTGACTGTGACAGTGTGACAGTGACAGTACCAGCGCCCCTGTGACAGTGTGGCAGTGACACAGTGACCGTGTGACAGTGACAGTGACAGTGACACAGTGACAGTGACACAGTTACAGTGACACAGTGACACAGTGACAGTGACAGTGACACAGTGACGCAGTGACACAGTGGCAGTGACACAGTGACACAGTGACACAGTGACACAGTGACACAGTGACACAGTGACAGTGACACAGTGGCAGTGACACAGTGACAGTGCCCCAGTGACACAGTGGCAGTGACAGTGACACAGTGACACAGTGACAGTGACACAGTGACAGTGACACAGTGACACAGTGACACAGTGACAGTGCCCCAGTGCCCCAGTGACAGTGACAGTGACACAGTGGCAGTGCCCCAGTGCCAGTGACAGTGACACAGTGACACAGTGACACAGTGACACAGTGCCCCAGTGACAGTGACAGTGGCCGTGCCCCAGTGACACAGTGACACAGTGACAATGACACAGTGGCCGTGCCCCGCCCCGCCCCGCAGGTGCCGCGCCCCGCCCTGCCCGCGCTGCCGGGATCGGGACCCGGGTCCGGGTCGGGGCCGCGCCCCGGCGAGCGGTGGGGGAGGGGCCGGTGCCGGCTGTGCCAGTGCCTGCCGGGGGCGCCGTGCGCTGTGTCCCCTACTGTCCCCTGTCGCGCTGTCCCCAGGTGAGCGGGGGCGGGGGGGCGGGGGGGGACAGTGACGGTGGCACCTGTGACAATGTGACACTCCCGGTGTCCCCAGGGCCACGTGCTGCGCCCGGGGCTCGGCGGCTCCTGCTGCTCCTGCGGCCCCGCGGTGAGTGGGGGTCTGGGGGTCAGGGGGTCTGGGGGGGTCTGGGGGTCCCGGGGTGACCCACCCCCTGCCCGTCACCGCCGCGCCCCTCCCCGCAGGTGACAACGCCACGGCCACCCCGCCCGGCACGGTGACAGCGCTGTCCCCCCCCGGCGGCCCCGGGTACGAGCGGGGATTTGGGGGTGCCCAGAGCCGGGGGGGCTCTGGGGGCGCTCCCCGCTGACCCCCCCCCCCCTGTGCCCCCAGCCCCACGGCCGCGCCAGAAGCGCCGAGACCCCGGAGCCCCCGGGGCACCCCAGAACCGGGACCCCTCCCCAGGACACCCTGGAGCCCTGGGGCACCCCCAGAACCAGGACCCCGCCCCAGGACACCCTGGAGGCCCCTGGGGCACCCCCAGAACCGGGACCCCTCCCCAGGACACCCCGAGACCCCCCGGGGGCCCCGCGCCCCCCCGCGAGCCCCCCCAACTCTCTGCCTCGTCCTCGCCGGCTCCCACGGGGGTCCCCGCCGCGACCCCCCCAGGTGAGGGGGGGAGGAAGAGCCCCCCCAGAACGGGCCCCCCCAAACTGGGGAGTCCCTGGGGAAGGGGGGGAGGGGCCGTGGAACCGCCCCCCAGGGCCGGGGGGGCTGCGGGGAAACGCTGAGATTGGGGGGTGCAGGGGGGGCCCCCCAACACACGGGGGTCACTCTGCCCCTCCCCCCGTGTCCCCCAGGCTGCGCCCCCCCGCCCTGGGGGGGGTGGGGGTCGTGCAGCCGCTCCTGTGGGGTGGGGGTCGCTCTGCGGCTCCGGAGGGAGACCCCGCCCGGGGGGGGCTGCGCCCACCCCCCCGACACCGAGAGCCGCGTCTGCTTCCTGCGGGCCTGCCCAGGTACCCCCAAACTGCCCGGGGACCCCCAAACTGCCCGGGGACCCCAAAACCTGCCCGGGGACCCCAAAACTGCCCGGGGACCCCAAAACTGCCCAGGTACCCCAAACCTGCCCGGGGACCCCAAAACTGCCCGGGGACCCCAAACCTGCCCGGGGATCCCAAAACCTGCCCGGGGACCCCCAAACTGCCCAGGTACCCCCAAACTGCCCGGGGACCCCCAAACCTGCCCAGGTACCCCCAAACTGCCCGGGGACCCCAAAACCTGCCCGGGGACCCCCAAACTGCCCAGGTACCCCCAAACTGCCCGGGGACCCCCAAACCTGCCCAGGTACCCCCAAACTGCCCGGGGACCCCAAAACCTGCCCGGGGACCCCCAAACTGCCCGGGGACCCCCAAACCTGCCCAGGTACCCCCAAACTGCCCGGGGACCCCAAAACCTGCCCGGGGACCCCAAACTGCCCGGGGACCCCAAAACTGCCCGGGGACCCCAAAACCGCCCGGGGACCCCAAAACTGCCTGGGACCCCAAACCTGCCTGGGGACCCCAAACTGCCCGGGGACCCCAAAACCTGCCTGGGGACCCCCAAACTGCCCGGGGACCCTAAAACTGCCTGGGGACCCCCAAACTGCCCGGGGACCCCCAAACCTGCCCAGGTACCCCAAACTGCCCGGGGACCCCAAACTGCCCGGGGATCCCAAAACCTGCCCAGGTACCCCCAAACTGCCCGGGGACCCCAAACCTGCCCAGGTACCCCCAAACTGCCCGGGGACCCCAAAACTGCCCGGGGACCCCCAAACTGCCCGGGGACCCCAAAACCTGCCCAGGGACCCCCAAACTGCCCGGGGACCCCAAAACCTGCCCAGGTACCCCCAAACCTGCCCAGGTACCCCAAACCTGCCCAGGTACCCCCAAACTGCCCGGGGACCCCCAAACTGCCCGGGGACCCCAAACCTGCCCAGGGACCCCCAAACTGCCCGGGGACCCCCAAACTGCCCGGGGACCCCCAAACCTGCCCGGGGACCCCAAACCTGCCCGGGGACCCCCAAACCGGCCCCGGACCCCCAAACCGACCGGGGACACCCGGGGGAATTGGGGACCCCCTCTCTATGGCTGGAACCCCCATTTTGGGGTGGGGTCCCCAGGGCTCTGCATGGGGTGGGACCCCCCATCCCCATTTCCGGGCTGGGACCCCCAAACTCTGGGGACCCCCCAGGCAGAGGGGGATCCTCAGGGGTCCCCAAGTGTCCCCAAGTGTCCCCAAGAAAGCGGGGGGTGCTCGGTGCCCCCTCGGGGTTTCGGGGCAGGGTGGGGGTGCCGGGGGCCGGGGGCAGGGTGGGGGTGCTGACCCCCCCTGACCCCCCCTGACCCCCCCCTGCCCCCCCAGTTCCGGGCGGGTGGGCGCCCTGGGGGTCCTGGAGCGGCTGCGGCGCCCCCTGCGGGGGGGCAGCAGAGCCGCCAGCGCAGCTGCAGCGACCCCCCCCCAAAAAACGGGGGGCGCCCGTGCGAGGGGGGGGCCGTGCAGAGCCGGCCCTGCAACCTGCGGCCCTGCGGGGACCCCCCAGGTACGGGGGGGCTCGGGGGGGGCGCGGGGGGGCGGGGGGGCGGGGGCACCCCTCAGCCTTGCTCCCCCATCCCGAAATCCCCCCCGAACCCCCAGTGCCGCCCCCGCCCCCTAAAATCCCCCCCAAAAATCCCCCCGACCCCCCCTGACCCCCCCGTGTCTCCCCCAGCCTGCCCCCCCCAGATGCTGCTGGTCCCCCCGGGGGGGTGCGAGGATCTGGGGGTCCCCCCCTGCCCCCCCACCTGCGCGGACCTGAGTGGGAACAGCTCGTGCCCGGGGGACTGCCAGGAAGGTCGGGGGGGAGGGGGGGGGGAGATTTTGGGGGGTTCGGGGGGATTTGGGGGGGTCCCGGGAGGGTCGGGGAGGGGGGGGGGCTCAGGGGGATTTGGGGGGTTTGGGGGGGCGGTTGGGAACTCGAGGGGGGGCACGGAGCAGGGTGGGGGTGGGGAGGATTTTGGGGGGTTGGGGGGGTACAGGGGGTGAAGCCCCCCCTGAACGACCCCCGCCCCCCCCCCCAGGCTGCCGGTGCCGGCCCGGGCTGGTCCTGCAGGGGAGCGGCTGCATCGAGCCCGGGTACCCCAAAACCCACCTGTACCCCAAAACCCCACTGTACCCCCAAACCCCGACACTTCTGTACCCCAAATCCCGCCTGTACCCCAAAGCCCGCCTGTACCCCAAAAACCCGCCTGTACCCCAAAAATCCCACTGTACCCCAAAACCCGCCTGTACCCCAAAAACCCCACTGTACCCCAAAACCCGCTGTACCCCAAATCCCTCCTGTACCCCAAAACCCGCCTGTACCCCCAAATCCCCGACACCTCTGTACCCCAAATCCCGCCTGTACCCCAAATCCCGCCTGTACCCCAAAGCCCGGTGCTGGGCGTCCCCAGAAAATGGGGGCTCCCCGAACTTTGGGGGCCTCCCCAGGATTTGGGGTAACCCCCCTTTTCTCTGCAGCGCCTGCGGGGTCCCCGCGGGGGTGTTGGGGGACCCCGGGAATCGGGGCCCCCCCGAACCGTGCGGGTGGTCGCGCTGGACCCCCTGGAGCCGCTGCGAGTGCGACAGCGGGACCCGGCAGCGCTTCCGGTGAGGGGCGGCCCCGGGGGGGGCAAATAACGGGGGCAAATAACGGGGGTCCTGACAAATAACGGGGGACAAATAACGGGGGCAAATAACGGGGGTCCTGACCCATACCGGGGTCTGACAAACAATGGGGGTCCTGCTTCATACCGGGGTCCTGCCCCTCCCCCACAGGTCTCCCACCAACCCGGCCGCCGCCCGGGCGCTGCCCCTGCCCGGGACCCCCGAGAAGTTCGGGGCTGCCCCGAGCTCTGCGCTCCCGGTACGTGCCCGGACCCCCGAGCCCCGGAGCCGCGACCCCCGGGTGCCACCGCAGCCCCCGGAGCGCCTCTGTCCGTCTGTCCGTCTGTCCGTCTGTCCGCAGGGCCCGGCGGCGCGCGGCCAGCGGCGGCCACCGAGGGGCGCAGCGAGGGGCGGGGGTCCCCAATGTCACCGTGGGACACAGGGACCCCAGAGACACCAGAGACCCCAGAGACCCCAGAGTCCCCAATGTCACCGTGGGACACAGGGACCCCAGAGACACCAGAGACCCCAGAGTCCCCAGGGTCCCCAATGTCACCGTGGGGCGTAGGGACCCCAGAGACACCAGAGACCCCAGAGACCCCAGAGTCCCCAATGTCACCGTGGGACACAGGGACCCCAGAGACCCCAGAGACCCCAGGGTCCCCAATGTCACCGTGGGGCACAGAGACCCCAGAGGCCCCAGAGTCCCCAGAGACCCCAGAGTCCCCAATGTCACCGTGGGGCGCAGGGACCCCAGAGACCCCAGGGTCGCCGTGGGGCACAGAGTCCCCAATGTCGCTGTGGGACACAGACACCCCAGAGACCCCAATGTCGCTGTGGGACACAGAGACCCCAATGTCACCGTGGGACACTGGGACCCCAGAGTCCCCAGAGACCCCAGGGTCCCCAATGTGGCCGTGGGGCACAGGGTCCCCGGGGTCCCCAGTGTCACCGTGGGGCACAGAGACCCCAATGTCACCATGGGGCACAGAGACTCCGGAGTCCCCAATGTCGCTGTGGGGCACAGGGACCCCAGAGGCCCCAGAGTCCCCAATGTCGCCGTGGGGCACAGAGTCCCCAATGTCGCCGTGGGACACAGAGTCCCCAGAGTCGCCGTGGGGCACAGAGCCCCCAATGTCCCCAGTGTCGCCGCCGGCCCCCGCCGCTGGCCCGTGGTCGCCCTGGGGGCCCTGGGGCGGCTGCAGCGCCCCGTGCGGGGGGGGCGAGCGCTGGAGGAGCCGCGGCTGCGGGACCCCCGTGCCCGGGGCCGGCGCTGCAGAGCCAGAGCTGCCACAGCCACGCGTGTCGCGGTGAGTGCGGGGCGGCGCCGCGGGGACCGCGACAGGGACCGCGACAGGGGGTGTCCCGATAGGGGCACCGCGACAGGGACCGGGACAGGGACCGGGACAGGGGGTGTGCCGATAGGGACACCCGACACGGACCCCGACACGGGATATCCCGACATGGGCAGTGTGACATGGGATATCCCGATATGGGATACCTCGACACGAGTACCGCGACAGGGATATCGCGACAGGAACCCCGGCACGAGCGGTGCGACAGGGGATATCCCGATAGGGGCACCCCAACAGAGACCCCGACACGGGATATCCCGACAGGGACACTGTGACAGGGACGCTGCGACAGGGGATATCCCGATAGGGGCAGTGTGACACGGGATATCCCGATAGGGACACCCCGACACGGACCCCACAGCGCTGCCCCTCCCCCATCCCCGCCCCACAGCCCGCGGGGGGGTGTTGGGGGGGCAGAGGCGGTGATTGGGGGTTTGGGGTGGTTTGTGTGTTTTTGGGGTATTTTGGGGCGGTTTTGGGATGTTTTGAGGGGTGGGGGCCGCTGCCCCCCCGCGTGCTGAGCGTTTTTCGGGGTGGGGGGGCAGAGGCCGGGTGCCCCCCCGGGCGGACGTTCCGCGAGTGCGGGGGGGGCTCGGGGTGCCCCCGGAGCTGCGCCCACCTCGGGGGGCCGTGGGGTGCGGGGGTGCCAGGAGGGCTGTCACTGCCCCCGGGACCCTCCTGCACCGCCACACCTGCCTGCAGGTGAGACCCCACCCATGGCTGCTGCCCCCAAAATCCTGCAGGTGGGAACTGTGGGCTTTGGGGGGGCTCCACAAACCCAGGGGTGCCCCTCAGGCGGGTTTGGGGTCCCGGCGGGGGTTCAGGGGTCCCCCAGGTCTGTGAGTGACCCCCGGGGCAGCGGGGTTCAGGGGTCCCCCCAGGTCTGTGAGTGACCCCTGGGGCAGCGGGGGTTCAGGGGTCCCCAGGTCCGTGGTTTGGGGGTCCGGGTCTGGGGGTGCCCCGCGCGCCCCCCACCCCTGCTCAGCCCCAGCAGTGCCCCCTGCTCGCTGCCGGCCGCGCTGCTGGGGGCAGGGCAGGACCCCGGGGACCCCCGATCCTGGAGCTGCCGCCGGGCGGGACCCTGCGCTTAGGCTGCGCCCGCTGGTGAGGAGGGGACCCCAAATCCCAACCCCCGGGGTCATTCCTGGCCCCCCGCCCCCTGACCCCCTGACCCCCCTCTCCCCCAGCGTGCCTGCGGGGCCGCCTGCGCTGCGCCCCCTGCAACGGAACCGGCGCGGAGCCCCGAGTGCCCGAGCCCCCTGCGTGCCGGTGGGTGCGGCCCGCCCCGGCCCTGCCCTGCCCTGCCCCCACGGGGTCCCGGGCCCCTGTTCCGGGGTGTCACCGGTTCTTTCTCCCCCAGCGGAGCCCGGCCCCACATCAGCTCAGCCCCACAGCCCCCGGTGAGGCTCCCCGAGGGTCCCCGAGGGTCCCTCGAGGTCCCCACCGTGCCGCCCCCCGCCCCCTCCCCACTGACAGCCCGTCGCAGGGCCTGAGGAGGAGGCGGGGGTGTCGCTGGGGGTGTCCCGGGGGTGTCCCCGTGGGGCCCTGGGGCCGTGGGGGCCCTGCAGCCGCTCCTGCACCGAGCCCGAGCGCCACGAGCCGCCGCCGGTACCGGCCCTGCGCGGGGGAGGGGCGGCCTGCGGGCCGGGGCGGCAGCGAGAGCCGCGCCTGCAACCTGCCCCACTGCCGCGGTAATTAGCTCTACGGTAATTAGGGGATTGTGGGGAATGGGGGTCCCTGCAAACCTGCCCCACTGCCGCGGTAATTAGCCATTATGGTAATTAGGGATTGTGGGGGAGTGGGGATCCTGCAACCTGCCCCACTGCCGCGGTAATTAGCTAATTACGGTAATTAGGGATTGTGGGGGAGTGGGGGATCCCTGCAACCTGCCCCACTGCCGCGGTAATTAGCTAATTACGGTAATTAGGGGTATGGGGAAATGGGGGTCCCCGCAACCGCCCCACCGTCGCGGTAATTAGCTAATTACGGTAATTAGGGGGAAATTATGGGGTATGGGGATCGGGGGACCCTGCAACCTGCCCCACTGCCGCGGTAATTAGCCAATTACGGTAATTAGGGGGATATGGGGATCCCCTGCCCCAGGGCCGGGATGTATGGGGGTTTGGGGGCTGGAGGTCCGCAGGGGTCCCAGGGTGTTTTTGGGGTCCTGATCCTGCCCCACTGCGGGGGTGCGGGGGCCCTGCCCCCTTTGAGGGGCCCCGCCCCCCCAAAAGGGCTCTCTAATCCTTCTCCCTCCCCCCCCGCGCCCCCTGCCCCTCCCCCCCCCGTGCCGCTGGAGCCCCGGGGGCGCTGGGGGTCGGGGCCTCCCCCCTTCCGGGGGTTTGGGAGTCCCCCGCCCCATTTTGGGGGGGTTTTCTAACCCCTGTTTCCCCCCCCCCGGGCCCCCCTGCCCCCCCCTGCCCTGCCAAGGAGCCCCCGGGGG